>OU696696.1:240503969-240748969 GCA_916050605.2 Platycheirus albimanus | reverse complement strand
TGATTTAAACATCAAATTTTATAACTATTTTAAAAATACAAACAACTTAGATTATGAATTTGTTTATGATTATATTAATGGTGATTCTGTTTCATTGTCAAATCATCTGTGTTCCTTTGACTGGTTGTCTGTTTTAAGCAATTTAGAATTAGGTAATGCTTATGAAATGTTTACTTTAAAGCTAAAAGAGGCAATTAATTTGTATGTTCGAAAAATTCGTTTAAAAAATCCCAATAAACATCCATGGTTCAACAAGGAATTGATTAATTTAAATAACCGCAAAAACAAAGCATTTAAAGTTTTTCGTAATTCTAAAAATGATCAAACATTGTATCAAAAATATTGTTGTCTTCAAAAACAGTTTGATTATCTTAATAAATTTCTGTATAAGCATTATATTTTTAAAGTTGAAACAAGTCTTAAAAGCAATTCCAAATATTTTTGGTGTTTCATAAACAACAAGAAAAAGTCCATAGGTATTCCTAATACAATGCAGTTTCTAAATGTTACATCATCAGATCTTTCAACTGTTTGCAATATGTTTGCCAATTTTTTTCAATCTGTGTATGTGGTTTCTGATCATGAAATAACATCTTTTCATAATGATTCTATCAATTCATTAAATATTGGCAATTTAAATATCTCATTGGATGAAGTTGCAGATGAGTTACATATGCTGACTTTAGATAAAAAAGCAGGGTTCGATGGTTTTCCACCAATAATATTTAAAAACACTGCACAGGCAATTGCTTTACCACTTAGCATTATATTTAACCGATCCATTGAGTCAGGCATATTTCTTAAAAGTTGGAAAAATTCTTTTAAATTTTCTATTTTTAAAGCAGGTTCAAAAAATGACGTTCAAAACTATCGTCCGATTTGTAAAATATCAACTATCCCAAAACTTTTTGAAAAGTTAATTTATAATAAACTTACAGTTCTATTAAAAGAAGTTATCTCTTTAATGCAACACTGTTTTGTTAGTGGAAGATCGGCCCTACGTCCTAGCTCCCAAATCGACTAACTCCCACGAGGCAAAATGAACTAAGTCCCACCAAATTTTGTAGTGGGATTTAGTTCATAATTTAGGGAGAAAATTCACACGGCGCCGTGTGGACGCGGGTGCGGCGTGTGCGTGGGTGCGGCGTGGGCGCGGCGTGAACGGGCCCCCCTGCGCCACGCGTCAAGCGCCCTTGCTCATTTTTTTTTGTTCCCTTTAAATTGTTTAGTATGCGATTTTTTACCAAAATAATTTTCCAAACACTGCACGAATTTTATTTTATTCGTCACTCTGTTAGGTTACTTAAGTTTCAATTTTTTACTTTGTTAAAAATTCCATTAAAAATTTTATACTTTTTTCATTCCAAAGCATTAATTTTTGTTTTACTTTCTAACAATTGGGAGTTAGTTCATTTGGGAAAAACCAACAATACTTAACTCTTGTTATTTAATTTATATTTATGGGACTAAGATCATTCTACATTTGGGACATAGTTCCTTAAAAATATGGGAGTTAGTTCACATGAACCAAGTCCCATATTCGGTGGGAATTGGTTCATTGGGAGTTAGTCGATTTGGGAGCTAGGACGTAGGGCCGGAAGATCTACTAACACAAATCTTACAATTTTTTCAAATTTTTTGCTTACAGCAATGGAGAATGGTTTTCAGTGTGATGTGATATATACTGATTTTGCTAAAGCTTTCGATAGAGTTGATCATCATATCTATATATAAAATTTCATACAAAAACCTCCTTAAATTGTAAAAATTAAATCTTGACCAGTGTCAACTCTTTCGCCTCATCTCCCTCCTCATACGAATCCAATCGAAATCGTTGGCTTATGAAAAAGAGAGGAGATAATAGAAAGAACCTGAATAAAACAACAACAATTACTTGTGTGTGCTTAGAAAAATGCTAATCGGTTCAGTATAGTTCGATAGAATGAAAAAACCTGTAATTGGCTTACAACTTTCATGTGGGTGCGGTGGCGTAGTGCGTAGTGCACTAGCTCCTCACACGCTAGGTCGCTTGTTCAAGTCCAGCTCGGGCAAAAGTTCTTCAAAAATTAAATTGAACATAAAGCGGTTAAGCACCACTAAAGGAGTCTGATGATCGGGTTGGTCCCCGTGAAATAGCTATAACTCCAGCCTATGAACTTGGTGGTAGCACACACAAGTTGTTGTTGTTTCATTCTAAATTTTCAATTGTAAATTCGGCAAGCAGCTGCCTTAAACTGTGAGTATAAAATTTCATACAAAAACCTCCTTAAATTGTAAAAATTAAATCTTGACCAGTGTCAACTCTTTCGCCTCATCTCCCTCCTCATACGAATCCAATCGAAATCGTTGGCTTATGAAAAAGAGAGGAGATAATAGAAAGAACCTGAATAAAACAACAACAATTACTTGTGTGTGCTTAGAAAAATGCTAATCGGTTCAGTATAGTTCGATAGAATGAAAAAACCTGTAATTGGCTTACAACTTTCATGTGGGTGCGGTGGCGTAGTGCGTAGTGCACTAGCTCCTCACACGCTAGGTCGCTTGTTCAAGTCCAGCTCGGGCAAAAGTTCTTCAAAAACTAAATTGAACATAAAGCGGTTAAGCACCACTAAAGGAGTCTGATGATCGGGTTGGTCCCCATGAAATAGCTATAACTCCAGCCTATGAACTTGGTGGTAGCACACACAAGTTGTTGTTGTTTCATTCTAAATTTTCAATCATATCTTACTCCGAAAGCTTCAGAGGTATGGTTTTCACTCTAACCTTTTGAAATGGTTTGAGTCGTATCTTAGTGAAAGAACCCAATTCGTTCGTATTGGCAATAGCCTTTCAGATCCTATAAAGGTTACTTCCGGTGTCCCCCAAGGAAGTCATCTGGGTCCTTTGTTATTTCTACTTCTTGTCAATGATATTCCAGAGGTTCTTGTTCATTCACAATGTCTTATGTTTGCTGACGATTTGAAAATGTACTGCATCGTTAAAAATGTATCTGACTGCCTAAAGTTGCAAACAGACTTATTCAATTTGTATGATTGGTGTGTAAACAATAACTTATTTTTAAATGTATCTAAGTGTCAGAGCCTAACTTTCTGTCGCCGTTCATCACCTATATGTTTTGAATATTCTTTGGGAAGTTCGTGTCTTGTTAAAATTAATGAAAAGAAAGATCTAGGCATAATATTTGACACTAAGTTTAGTTTTAATAGTCACTTAGACTATCTTGTTGCCAAATCAAGTTCAATGTTAGGATTCATTAGAAGAAATTCAAAGGAATTTAAGGATCCCTTCACTCTCAAGAGCCTGTATTTCTCATACGTAAGGTCAATTTTAGAATATGGTTGTATAATATGGAATCCCTTTTATTCCATTCACTCAAATAGACTTGAGAGAATTCAAAAATGCTTAAGTAGAAACATGTTTTATCTTTTGCGTTGGAATATTCCTCGACCTTCATATGATGTTCGATGTTTGCTTTTCGGACTACAAAGTCTAGAAAATCGAAGGAAGTATTTTGATGCAATGTTTATTAGAGACATAATAAATTCTAAAATTGATTGTCCATATTTGCTAAGTAAGATTTGTTTTAATTGTCCGGGGTATACTTTAAGAGCATTTGTTCGTGTTCCGTGTTCCACAACAAAGGGTGAATTATGGCTTAAATGAGCCAATTTCCCGTTGCTTAAGACAGGCAAACTCAGTGTGTAATAATGAAAATATTGACTTTTTCCATTGTACTAGTAGAGACGTCTTTAAGTCACAATTATTGTTTTATTTGAGCTTTGGAGAGTTATAATTTGTATTTTATTGTTTAATTTTATTTATTACTAGCTTTTGCCCGCTACTTTGTACGCGTGGATTTTAGAATAAAGTAGGTATCTCAGTATATTTTTGTTTTTGCACAACCGGCTCAAAATGGGGGGGTATGCGTGGTATGAAAGCTATATACTTTACCAGCTCTACAGCCGTAAGATTTTTGGCTTCTGTATAGTATTATTTCGAAGTATCATAACGGTTTAAATTGCAAAGTTGGAGGGTTAAGTTCTGAAGCAATATACCTAATTGGAATGCCCACTTTCAAAACGATGCTGAGCGCCGATACTGCTATTTATGGCAGCTCCGCTTCATCAGTTTTGGGCGTAAGTATTGCTCGTTCACCGTTCTTTATGGTTACATTATTTTTCGATTTCTGCTTTCGCTGAATGAAGCATTGTCTATTGGGTGGTTAATAGCGCCATCTATGATGTTTTTGATGTAACTTCTATTCAGAACGACTAACTTATTTCTATTCATGTATACGTAGGTAAGTGTGGCGCTATTTTATTATGTAAGTGAGACGCTAACTTCCTTAAAATCTTTTAATTTTGTGTTAAGTTCATTGAATAACGTTCGATTGCAGCAATATTAAAAAAACAACCAGAATTATATATTTTCCTGCTTTAAAATATAGCCTATATTTTAAGTTGGCGTACTACCAATATATCTGCGAAAACCGCATTCAATTCCATGCAGTAGTTTTTTGTGATGCGCGTACAAACATACAGACAGACAGACAGACAGACGGACAGACAGACCGACAGACAGACAGACAAAAATTCTAAAAACGGTTGTTTTGGCTTCTGTGGGTCTAATAGAGACTCCCCATATTAGTTTTGCATCTATATCTTCAATGTACAGACATCGACCCGTTACAATTTTGTTATATGTATAGATTCCTGCTTTAAAATATATAGCCTATATTTTAAGTTGGCGTACTACCAATATATCTGCGAAAACCGCATTCAATTCCATGCAGTAGTTTTTGCATGATGCGCGTACAAACATACAGACAGACAGACAGACCATGGTTCAACAAGGAATTGATTAATTTAAATAACCGCAAAAACAAAGCATTTAAAGTTTTTCGTAATTCTAAAAATGATCAAACATTGTATCAAAAAAATTGTTGTCTTCAAAAACAGTTTGATTATCTTAATAAATTTCTGTATAAGCATTATATTTTTAAAGTGGAAACAAGTCTTAAAAGCAATTCCAAATATTTTTGGTGTTTCATAAACAACAAGAAAAAGTCCATAGGTATTCCTAATACAATGCAGTTTCTAAATGTTACATCATCAGATCTTTCAACTGTTTGCAATATGTTTGCCAATTTTTTCCAACTTATAGTTTGTGTCAGCTTAGATAAGATTCATGATTTATTTATTATCTTAAGTTATATTCCTCAAAATAGCTCAGTTGAATTGTATAAATTACATATAAATAACTGCTGCCATGTGCGTGAAAATTTAAAGATCAATCAGCATGTACTTATTTTAGGAGATTTTAACTTGCCATCTTTAAAATGGATATATGACAACGAATTTCAATGTTTATTGCCTTTTAATGTTAGGTACGATTGTGAAAGTGAGGTTGTTGATAGATTAGCTGAATTTGATCTTAAGCAGATAAATAGCTTTTCCAATAATCTAGAACGCATCCTTGATCTAATTTTCATCGACAAGGAACTTTGTGCGGATATAAATGTTATCTCTTCAACTCCACTTTCCAAATCTACCCATCATTCTGCACTTGATTTAAACATCAAATTTTATAACTATTTTAAAAATACAAACAACTTAGATTATGAATTTGTTTATGATTATTGTTAATTATAACACCTTACACTACACCTCTTTACAAAAAAATACATTTAAATCTTAGCAACCTTTGAAGTTTGAATTACGCAAAAAGGACGCAACAAGATTTCATTCGTCGTAGTAACCTGATGTGAGCAAGTCACAATAAAAAACTGTTAATAAACTTTCTTCAATTTCATAAAATATTAATTTTTGAATACTAATAAAATATTTAATAAAATATAATTTTTTCTTTTACTGCCACAACTTCGACGATTTACATGTTTTATTAACATTTGTGGCTTGTTCACATTGATTTAAATCTGAAAATTAAAAGGAAAAATATAGTTCTTAAAATTTCTGGAACATTCTTTGAAGCTATTAGCGTATTGATTTAAAAGATTTAACAATGGAGGACGCCAATAAAAATGTATCCGGACAAGAAGAAAATCGAAACCAAAACATGGAATATTTTGCTGCTTTGGTGAATAGCGTTAACGCACTACGATTATCGGTGGAAATGTTGCAACAAAGTACAACTGAAAGCCAAAGCCAAATCCAGAACCTGCGCAACGAGGTAAATGCTATTCCAAAAGATTCATCATCCGTTCAGGTGGAACAGCTGGCCCAAAATAAGGAACCCGAAGAGAACTCAAGAGCCGTAGTAACCGGAGAGCCAGCGACAGGGAGTAGAAATGTTGCTCCTATTTTGCACGGGAATGATTTCAGATTGTGTGACCTACCAACATTTTCTGGTAACATTGAAGAGTGGCCTCTCTTTTATGCCACTTTTCAAGACACCACCACAGAATTCAATTATAGTAACCGGCAAAATTCAATTCGCTTAAATAAATGTCTTGTGGGACCTGCCAGAGAAGTCGTTGCCTCTATGCTGATTCATGCAAGCGATTTGCCCAATGCTATCGCTGAACTCAAGTTTCGTTTTGGAAGGCCAGACCTCCTTGCTGATCATCAATCTCATAAGATAAGTCAGTTCCCTGCCATCACTGAAGCAAAATTGTCACAAATCGTGTTTACTCTACAATTGTGCGGAATTTGGTATCCTTTTTAACATCAGCCGAATGTCAACAGAAAATATATGATCCATCACTCCTGAAACAAATGGTAATGAAATTGCCTATTGACAAGCAGTATGATTGGACCAAACACGCGTCAAATATCAAGCCGATTCCCACCATCAGAGATTTTTCAATTTGGTTGTCTGATCTTGCCAATATTGTCTGCCTTATGCCATTGCCTAACCCAAGTCCAACTACATCGAGAGTCGCAATGCAGCCACAACTAAATCGTCGCTTTATGTACATGGAAGAAAATAAGAAATATAATTGTTGTCATTGTGGAGGAGAACATAATCTTGCCAATTGCCATACGTTTCGCAGTAACCAAAGTGTCGAAGACCGTTGGATTAAGGTTAAATCTGAACAATTGTGTTTTTCCTGTTTACAAAAAGGGCACAATTCTTCGAACTGCCGGTTTAAGAAAATTTGTGGAATTAATGGATGCCGTCGTCATCACCATCAGAGCCTTCACGAAGAAACAGCCAGTAATATTCCAGCCCAAACGCAACAAATTTTGAGTATCGATACCAAACATTCAGATTCGCATTCCAGCCAGCTTTTTAAAGTTCTACCGGTCACACTATACGGGCCTAATGGAAAAGCCGAGGTGTTAGTTATGTTCGACGAGGGTTCTGCCATATCCTTATTAGAAGAAAACACTGCCAAGAAACTAGGCCTCAAAGGTACCAAACAGCCTCTTACCCTACAGTGGTATGGACAAAGAGTCATTACGGAAGAGTCGACAAACGTAAGTCTGGAAATTGCCGAGTCAGGAAAGCATAATAACCGTTTCAATTTAAGAAACATAAGAACGATAAATAATCTGAGCCTACCAGTCCAATCTTTCAAAAGGTCTGACTTTGATTATTTAAAATTCTTACCTCTACATGACTATGCTTACGCCAAGCCTGTTATGCTTCTTGGATTGGACTATGTGCATTTGGGCATATCAACAACAATTGTAGAGTCGGGACCATCAAAACTTGTAGCTGCAAAGACAAAGTTGGGTTGGGTTGCTTATGGACCTTCATCAACAAGTTCCCAATGTCCAACTATTCTCCACATTCGTCAAAACCCGCCAACGGATAAGCTTCATCAAGTCGTGACTGAGTACTTTGCAACTGAAAACTTTGGAACGAATGATTTAAACACAATCCTGGAATCCGAAGATGATGTTAAAGCAAAGGAAATCATGGAGAAAACAATACAACGTGTTGGTAAGCGCTTTGAAATTGGATTGTTATGGAAAGATTTTCCGCCAAAACTTCCGCCCAGTTTTGTCATGGCGACGAAGCGATTGAAGGGTATTGAAAATAAAATGAGCCGTGATCCAGATTTTGCTGAAAGGTACAGAAGAGAAATGAACAAATACTTCGAGAAAGGATATGCTAGAGCACTCTCTATGGAAGAGGTTAACGACACAAAGCTCCCAGTGTGGTATTTGCCTCATTTTGCTGTACAGAATCCACACAAGCCTGACAAGCTTCGAATTGTTTTTGATGCTGCTGCCACTTCTAACGGAATATCTCTCAACACGGCTTTGTTTAAGGGTCCAGAACGAGCCAAACCACTTATTAAAATACTCTTTCACTTTAGACAAGGTCGAATTGGTGCTGCCGCTGATATTCGTGAAATGTTTTCACAAATTCATATACGTCCGTCCGATCAACATGCTCAGCGTTTTCTCTGGAGAAACGGAGAAGGAAATAAACAGATTCAACATTTTGCCATGGTGTCAATGATTTTTGGAGCAGTTTGTTCGCCATGTTGTGCGGAGTATATCAAGAATCGCAATGCTGAAGACTTCAAACAAAACTTTCCAGAAGCTGCAGCGGCAATAATTGACAAACATTATGTCGATGATTTTGTGTGTAGTTTTCAATCAGAGGAAGAAGCACTTACAACATGCAAACAAGTAGTAAAGATCCATGCCGAGGCAGGGTTCGATCTTAGAAACTTTGTTTCAAACTCTAAAAATCTACAGATGGTCATGAATGGTAACACTGCTAACGATGACAAAAGTCCTGTCAACATGGAAAAACAATCAACAACCGAAAAGGTCCTTGGAATGTTTTGGGACACGAAGACTGACTCATTCAAATTCCAAACTAAGTTTCATAAAATTCCACCACTAGTCCTAGATAGTTCGCGAACACCAACTAAAAGAGAACTGTTGGGAATCATCATGGCCATATATGATCCTTATGGACTCTTAGCTGACTTTTTTATATTTTCGAAGATACTTATACAAGAGACATGGAGTCTTAGTCTCAATTGGGATGATACGTTACCGTTGGAGCTTGAAACCAAATGGAGAGCATGGTGGAGTGAGTTCCAGAAATTGAATGAATTCGAGATAAAGAGGTGCTACTCGTTAAATTTGTATACGTCTACTAGCATTGAACTTCATATGTTTGTGGACGCTAGCCAAGCCGCCTTCTCAGCTGTAGGATATTTTCGCTTCATTCATTCATCTGGATTTGACGTTTCTTTCGTGGCTGGCAAAACACGTACGGCTCCTCAGAAATTAGTATCCATCCCGAGACTAGAACTACAAGCTGCAGTTCTCGGAGTTCGTCTTAGCAATATTATCTGTCAAAGTCATGATGTTTTAATTGCAAAAGTAATATTGTGGAGTGATTCTCGAACCGTCCTTCATTGGATTAATTCATCAGAAAGAAAATACAAACCTTTTGTCGGTCATCGGGTAGCTGAGATAATGAATAGTACATGCTCAAATCAATGGCGCTGGGTACCAACTGCTCTAAATACCGCCGACGAAGCTACACGCCAAACATTTCCACCAAAGTTTAAAAAAGACAGCCCATGGATAGTTGGGCCAGATTTTTTGAGAAAAACAGAAGACCAGTGGCCAGAGTTTCAGCTTGAAATACCAAGGACTTTACTTGAAGAAGAAGTCAACACAAAAGTCACCCTACTTATTCAGGCAAGTAAAGATTTCATTGTATATACAAAATTTTCTTCGTTTTTAAGACTTAAAAGAGTGACAGCATGGGCATTACGGTTTATCAAAAACGCGAAGACCAAATCCTACGTTACATCAGTATCATCTCTACCCAGGTCTCCTTTGGAAGCTTCTGAGCTAAATGCTGCCGAACAACTTATATGTAAATTTGTACAGAGGACTGAATTTGCCAAAGAAGTATTTGCCTTGCTTAATTCAAATGAAATTCCCAAGAGCAGTTCCATACATTCTCTCAACCCATATTTAGATGAATATGGACTCATGAGAGTACATGGCCGAATCGACGAAGCAGTTTATTTGCCATTAGGTGCCAGACGTCCAATTCTAATGCCACAGAAACACTACGTCTCAGAACTTATAATGAAGTATTTTCACGAAAAGTTTCACCATCAAAATACAACAATTATTATAAACGAAGCTCGGCAAAAGTTCTGGTTTATACAAATTAAATCAGTGCTTAAAAGTGTTCAACGAAACTGTGTTACTTGCCGTATTGACAGAGCTAAACCAAAGCCACCCTTCATGGGACAGTTGCCAGCGGACCGGGTGACACCATATGTACGTCCTTTCACATACACTGGGGTGGATCTATTTGGTCCTTTAAATGTTACTATAGGCCGCCGAAAAGAAAAAAGATGGGCCGTAATATTTACATGCTTGACAATTAGAGCCGCTCATTTAGAACTTGCTGAAAACCTGTCCACAGATGCCTTTATTATTTGCCTGCGAAATTTTGTAAATCGTCGTGGGATGCCAAAAATAATAAGAAGCGACAACGGAACAAATTTTATCGGAGCGCAAAAAGAACTTATAAGAGAAAAGAGATTATTAGATGTGGATCGCCTAGTTGATGAAACATCTAAACACAATATCGAATGGGTTTTTAACTGTCCAGCCAACCCAAGCTCCGGAGGTTGTTGGGAACGTCTAATAAGAATAGTTAAACGTCTTCTTGCCAAAACCCTGATGGAAGAATCACCACGCGTGGAGACTTTAAGAAGTGTTTTGATTGAAGCAGAAAATATCATCAATGCTCGTCCACTTACCGAAATTCCACTAACATCTGACCAAGATGAACCAATCACGCCAAATCATTTTCTTATTGGATGTGCCAACTCAACCCAGACACCTTATCCGGTTGATACAAAAATCTGTCTTCAAAAACAATGGAGAATTGCCCAAAATTTAAAGGACCGCATATGGAAACGATGGGTCGCCGAGTATCTACCTCAACTTTTACGCCGAACTAAATGGCACGAAAAACCAACGCCACTACAAGTTGACGATTTAGTTATAATTTGTGATCCAAGTCAACCAAGAAGCCAATGGCAGAAGGGACGAATAACAAAATTATATCCAGCTAAGGATGGAATCATTCGTATTGTGGAGGTCCGAACAGCTACTGGAATTATGAAACGTCCAGCTACAAAACTAGCCGTTTTGAAAGTAGATGGTGAATCCCAGAAGGATCCACGGGGGGTGGAATGTTAATTATAACACCTTACACTACACCTCTTTACAAAAAAATACATTTAAATCTTAGCAACCTTTGAAGTTTGAATTACGCAAAAAGGACGCAACAAGATTTCATTCGTCGTAGTAACCTGATGTGAGCAAGTCACAATAAAAAACTGTTAATAAACTTTCTTCAATTTCTTAAAATATTAATTTTTGAATACTAATAAAATATTTAATAAAATATAATTTTTTCTTTTACTGCCACAACTTCGACGATTTACAATTATATTAATGGTGATTATGTTTCATTGTCAAATCATCTGTGTTCCTTTGACTGGTTGTCTGTTTTAAGCAATTTAGAATTAGGTAATGCTTATGAAATGTTTACTTTAAAGCTAAAAGAGGCAATTAATTTGTATGTTCCAAAAATTCGTTTAAAAAATCCCAATAAACCTCCATGGTTCAACAAGGAATTGATTAATTTAAATAACCGCAAAAACAAAGCATTTAAAGTTTTTCGTAATTCTAAAAATGATCAAACATTGTATCAAAAATATTGTTGTCTTCAAAAACAGTTTGATTATCTTAATAAATTTCTGTATAAGCATTATATTTTTAAAGTTGAAACAAGTCTTAAAAGCAATTCCAAATATTTTTGGTGTTTCATAAACAAAAAGAAAAAGTCCATAGGTATTCCTAATACAATGCAGTTTCTAAATGTTACATCATCAGATCTTTCAACTGTTTGCAATATGTTTGCCAATTTTTTTCAATCTGTGTATGTGGTTTCTGATCATGAAATAACATCTTTTCATAATGATTCTATCAATTCATTAAATATTGGCAATTTAAATATCTCATTGGATGAAGTTGCAGATGAGTTACATATGCTGACTTTAGATAAAAAAGCAGGGTTCGATGGTTTTCCACCAATAATATTTAAAAACACTGCACAGGCAATTGCTTTACCACTTAGCATTATATTTAACCGATCCATTGAGCCAGGCATATTTCTTAAAAGTTGGAAAAATTCTTTTAAATTTCCTATTTTTAAAGCAGGTTCAAAAAATGACGTTCAAAACTATCGTCCGATTTGTAAAATATCAACTATCCCAAAACTTTTTGAAAAGTTAATTTATAATAAACTTACAGTTCTATTAAAAGAAGTTATCTCTTTAATGCAACACTGTTTTGTTAGTGGAAGATCGGCCCTACGTCCTAGCTCCCAAATCGACTAACTCCCACGAGGCAAAATGAACTAAGTCCCACCAAATTTTGTAGTGGGATTTAGTTCATAATTTAGGGAGAAAATTCACACGGCGCCGTGTGGACGCGGGTGCGGCGTGGGCGTGGGTGCGGCGTGGGCGCGGCGTGACCGGGCCCCCCTGCGCCACGCGTCAAGCGCCCTTGCTCATTTTTTTTTCATATAATTTTTGTTCCCTTTAAATTGTTTAGTATGCGATTTTTTACCAAAATAATTTTCCAAACACTGCACGAATTTTATTTTATTCGTCACTCTGTTAGGTTACTTAAGTTTCAATTTTTTACTTTGTTAAAAATTCCATTAAAAATTTTATACTTTTTTCATTCCAAAGCATTAATTTTTGTTTTACTTTCTAACAATTGGGAGTTAGTTCATTTGGGAAAAATAAACAATACTTAACTCTTGTTATTTAATTCATATTTATGGGACTAAGATCATTCTACATTTGGGACATAGTTCCTTAAAAATATGGGAGTTAGTTCACATGAACCAAGTCCCATATTCGGTGGGAATTGGTTCATTGGGAGTTAGTCGATTTGGGAGCTAGGACGTAGGGCCGGAAGATCTACTAACACAAATCTTACAATCTTTTCAAATTTTGTGCTTACAGCAATGGAGAATGGTTTTCAGTGTGATGTGATATATACTGATTTTGCTAAAGCTTTCGATAGAGTTGATAATCATATCTTACTTCGAAAGCTTCAGAGGTATGGTTTTCACTCTAACCTTTTGAAATGGTTTGAGTCGTATCTTAGTGAAAGAACCCAATTCGTTCGTATTGGCAATAGCCTTTCAGATCCTATAAAGGTTACTTCCGGTGTCCCCCAAGGAAGTCATCTGGGTCCTTTGTTATTTCTACTTCTTGTCAATGATATTCCAGAGGTTCTTGTTCATTCACAATGACTTATGTTTGCTGACGATTTGAAAATGTACTGCATCGTTAAAAATGTATCTGACTGCCTAAAGTTGCAAACAGACTTATTCAATTTGTATGATTGGTGTGTAAACAATAACTTATTTTTAAATGTATCTAAGTGTCAGAGCCTAACTTTCTGTCGCCGTTCATCACCTATATGTTTTGAATATTCTTTGGGAAGTTCGTGTCTTGTTAAAATTAATGAAAAGAAAGATCTAGGCATAATATTTGACACTAAGTTTAGTTTTAATAGTCACTTAGACTATCTTGTTGCCAAATCAAGTTCAATGTTAGGATTCATTAGAAGAAATTCAAAGGAATTTAAGGATCCCTTCACTCTCAAGAGCCTGTATTTCTCATACGTAAGGTCAATTTTAGAATATGGTTGTATAATATGGAATCCCTTTTATTCCATTCACTCAAATAGACTTGAGAGAATTCAAAAATGCTTAAGTAGAAACATGTTTTATCTTTTGCGTTGGAATATTCCTCGACCTTCATATGATGTTCGATGTTTGCTTTTCGGACTACAAAGTCTAGAAAATCGAAGGAAGTATTTTGATGCAATGTTTATTAGAGACATAATAAATTCTAAAATTGATTGTCCATATTTGCTAAGTAAGATTTGTTTTAATTGTCCGGGGTATACTTTAAGAGCATTTGTTCGTGTTCCGTGTTCCACAACAAAGGGTGAATTATGGCTTAAATGAGCCAATTTCCCGTTGCTTAAGACAGGCAAACTCAGTGTGTAAAAATGAAAATATTGACTTTTTCCATTGTACTAGTAGAGACGTCTTTAAGTCACAATTATTGTTTTATTTGAGCTTTGGAGAGTAATAATTTGTATTTTATTGTTTAATTTTATTTATTACTAGCTTTTGCCCGCTACTTCGTACGCGTGGATTTTAGAATAAAGTAGGTATCTCAGTATATTTTTGTTTTTGCACAACCGGCTCAAAATGGGGGGTATGCGTGGTATGAAAGCTATATACTTTACCAGCTCTACAGCCGTAAGATTTTTGGCTTCTGTATAGTATTATTTCGAAGTATCATAACGGTTTAAATTGCAAAGTTGGAGGGTTAAGTTCTGAAGCAATATACCTAATTGGAATGCCCACTTTCAAAACGATGCTGAGCGCCGATACTGCTATTTATGGCAGCTCCGCTTCATCAGTTTTGGGCGTAAGTATTGCTCGTTCACCGTTCTTTATGGTTACATTATTTTTCGATTTCTGCTTTCGCTGAATGAGGCATTGTCTATTGGGTGGTAAATAGCGCCATCTATGATGTTTTTGATGTAACTTCTATTCAGAACGACTAACTTATTTCTATTCATGTATACGTAGGTAAGTGTGGCGCTGTTTTTTTATGTAAGTGAGACGCTAACTTCCTTAAAATCTTTTAATTTTGTGTTAAGTTCATTGAATAACGTTCGATTGCAGCAATATTAAAAAAACAACCAGAATTATATATTTTCCTGCTTTAAAATATAGCCTATATTTTAAGTTGGCGTACTACCAATATATCTGCGAAAACCGCATTCAATTCCATGCAGTAGTTTTTTGTGATGCGCGTACAAACATACAGACAGACAGACAGACAGACGGACAGACAGACCGACAGACAGACAGACAAAAATTCTAAAAACGGTTGTTTTGGCTTCTGTGGGTCTAATAGAGACTCCCCATATTAGTTTTGCATCTATATCTTCAATGTACAGACATCGACCCGTTACAATTTTGTTATATGTATAGATTCCTGCTTTAAAATATATAGCCTATATTTTAAGTTGGCGTACTACCAATATATCTGCGAAAACCGCATTCAATTCCATGCAGTAGTTTTTGCGTGATGCGCGTACAAACATACAGACAGACAGACAGACGGACAGACAGACAAAAATTCTAAAAACGGTTGTTTTGGCTTCTGTGGAGACTCCCCATATTAGTTTTGCATCTATATCTTCAATGTACAGACATCGACCCGTTACAATTTTGTTATATGTATAGATTCCTGCTTTAAAATATATAGCCTATATTTTAAGTTGGCGTACTACCAATATATCTGCGAAAACCGCATTCAATTCCATGCAGTAGTTTTTGCGTGATGCGCGTACAAACATACAGACAGACAGACAGACAGACCATGGTTCAACAAGGAATTGATTAATTTAAATAACCGCAAAAACAAAGCATTTAAAGTTTTTCGTAATTCTAAAAATGATCAAACATTGTATCAAAAAAATTGTTGTCTTCAAAAACAGTTTGATTATCTTAATAAATTTCTGTATAAGCATTATATTTTTAAAGTTGAAACAAGTCTTAAAAGCAATTCCAAATATTTTTGGTGTTTCATAAACAACAAGAAAAAGTCCATAGGTATTCCTAATACAATGCAGTTTCTAAATGTTACATCATCAGATCTTTCAACTGTTTGCAATATGTTTGCCAATTTTTCCCAACTTATAGTTTGTGTCAGCTTAGATAAGATTCATGATTTATTTATTATCTTAAGTTATATTCCTCAAAATAGCTCAGTTGAATTGTATAAATTACATATAAATAACTGCTGCCATGTGCTTGAAAATTTAAAGATCAATCAGCATGTATTTATTTTAGGAGATTTTAACTTGCCATCTTTAAAATGGATATATGACAACGAATTTCAATGTTTATTGCCTTTTAATGTTAGGTACGATTGTGAAAGTGAGGTTGTTGATAGATTAGCTGAGTTTGATCTTAAGCAGATAAATAGCTATTCCAATAATCTAGAACGCATCCTTGATCTAATTTTCATCGACAAGGAACTTTGTGCGGATATAAATGTTATCTCTTCAACTCCACTTTCCAAATCTACCCATCATTCTGCACTTGATTTAAACATCAAATTTTATAACTATTTTAAAAATACAAACAACTTAGATTATGAATTTGTTTATGATTATATTAATGGTGATTATGTTTCATTGTCAAATCATCTGTGTTCCTTTGACTGGTTGTCTGTTTTAAGCAATTTAGAATTAGGTAATGCTTATGAAATGTTTACTTTAAAGCTAAAAGAGGCAATTAATTTGTATGTTCGAAAAATTCGTTTAAAAAATCCCAATAAACCTCCATGGTTCAACAAGGAATTGATTAATTTAAATAACCGCAAAAACAAAGCATTTAAAGTTTTTCGTAATTCTAAAAATGATCAAACATTGTATCAAAAATATTGTTGTCTTCAAAAACAGTTTGATTATCTTAATAAATTTCTGTATAAGCATTATATTTTTAAAGTTGAAACAAGTCTTAAAAGCAATTCCAAATATTTTTGGTGTTTCATAAACAACAAGAAAAAGTCCATAGGTATTCCTAATACAATGCAGTTTCTAAATGTTACATCATCAGATCTTTCAACTGTTTGCAATATGTTTGCCAATTTTTTTCAATCTGTGTATGTGGTTTCTGATCATGAAATAACATCTTTTCATAATGATTCTATCAATTCATTAAATATTGGCAATTTAAATATCTCATTGGATGAAGTTGCAGATGAGTTACATATGCTGACTTTAGATAAAAAAGCAGGGTTCGATGGTTTTCCACCAATAATATTTAAAAACATTGCACAGGCAATTGCTTTACCACTTAGCATTATATTTAACCGATCCATTGAGTCAGGCATATTTCTTAAAAGTTGGAAAAATTCTTTTATATTTCCTATTTTTAAAGCAGGTTCAAAAAATGACGTTCAAAACTATCGTCCGATTTGTAAAATATCAACTATCCCAAAACTTTTAGAAAAATTAGTTTATAATAAACTTACAAATTTTATAACTATTTTAAAAATACAAACAACTTAGATTATGAATTTGTTTATGATTATATTAATGGTGATTATGTTTCATTATCAAATCATCTGTGTTCCTTTGACTGGTTGTCTGTTTTAAGCAATTTAGAATTAGGTAATGCTTATGAAATGTTTACTTTAAAGCTAAAAGAGGCAATTAATTTGTATGTTCCAAAAATTCGTTTAAAAAATCCCAATAAACCTCCATGGTTCAACAAGGAATTAAATTAATCAATATTGGATGAAGTTGCAGATGAGTTACATATGCTGACTTTAGATAAAAAAGCAGGGTTCGGTGGTTTTCCACCAATAATATTTAAAAACACTGCACAGGCAATTGCTTTACCACTTAGCTTTATATTTAACCGATCCATAGAGTCAGGCATATTTCTTAAAAGTTGGAAAAATTCTTTTATATTTCCTATTTTTAAAGCAGGTTCAAAAAATGACGTTCAAAACTATCGTCCGATTTGTAAAATATCAACTATCCCAAAACTTTTTGAAAAGTTAATTTATAATAAACTTACAGTTCTATTAAAAGAAGTTATCTCTTTAATGCAACACTGTTTTGTTAGTGGAAGATCGGCCCTACGTCCTAGCTCCCAAATCGACTAACTCCCACGAGGCAAAATGAACTAAGTCCCACCAAATTTTGTAGTGGGATTTAGTTCATAATTTAGGGAGAAAATTCACACGGCGCCGTGTGGACGCGGGTGCGGCGTGGGCGTGGGTGCGGCGTGGGCGCGGCGTGACCGGGCCCCCCTGCGCCACGCGTCAAGCGCCCTTGCTCATTTTTTTTTTCATATAATTTTTGTTCCCTTTAAATTGTTTAGTATGCGATTTTTTACCAAAATAATTTTCCAAACACTGCACGAATTTTATTTTATTCGTCACTTTGTTAGGTTACTTAAGTTTCAATTTTTTACTTTGTTAAAAATTCCATTAAAAATTTTATACTTTTTTCATTCCAAAGCATTAATTTTTGTTTTACTTTCTAACAATTGGGAGTTAGTTCATTTGGGAAAAACCAACAATACTTAACTCTTGTTATTTAATTCATATTTATGGGACTAAGATCATTCTACATTTGGGACATAGTTCCTTAAAAATATGGGAGTTAGTTCACATGAACCAAGTCCCATATTCGGTGGGAATTGGTTCATTGGGAGTTAGTCGATTTGGGAGCTAGGACGTAGGGCCGGAAGATCTACTAACACAAATCTTACAATTTTGTGCTTACAGCAATGGAGAATGGTTTTCAGTGTGATGTGATATATACTGATTTTGCTTAAGCTTTCGATAGAGTTGATCATCATATCTTACTTCGAAAGCTTCAGAGGTATGGTGTTCACTCTAACCTTTTGAAATGGTTTGAGTCGTATCTTAGTGAAAGAACCCAATTCGTTCGTATTGGCAATAGCCTTTCAGATCCTATAAAGGTTACTTCCGGTGTCCCCCAAGGAAGTCATCTGGGTCCTTTGTTATTTCTACTTCTTGTCAATGATATTCCAGAGGTTCTTGTTCATTCACAATGTCTTATGTTTGCTGACGATTTGAAAATGTACTGCATCGTTAAAAATGTATCTGACTGCCTAAAGTTGCAAACAGACTTATTCAATTTGTATGATTGGTGTGTAAACAATAAGTTATTTTTAAATGTATCTAAGTGTCAGAGCCTAACTTTCTGTCGCCGTTCATCACCTATATGTTTTGAATATTCTTTGGGAAGTTCGTGTCTTGTTAAAATTAATGAAAAGAAAGATCTAGGCATAATATTTGACACTAAGTTTAGTTTTAATAGTCACTTAGACTATCTTGTTGCCAAATCAAGTTCAATGTTAGGATTCATTAGAAGAAATTCAAAGGAATTTAAGGATCCCTTCACTCTCAAGAGCCTGTATTTCTCATACGTAAGGTCAATTTTAGAATATGGTTGTATAATATGGAATCCCTTTTATTCCATTCACTCAAATAGACTTGAGAGAATTCAAAAATGCTTAAGTAGAAACATGTTTTATCTTTTGCGTTGGAATATTCCTCGACCTTCATATGATGTTCGATGTTTGCTTTTCGGACTACAAAGTCTAGAAAATCGAAGGAAGTATTTTGATGCAATGTTTATTAGAGACATAATAAATTCTAAAATTGATTGTCCATATTTGCTAAGTAAGATTTGTTTTAATTGTCCGGGGTATACTTTAAGAGCATTTGTTCGTGTTCCGTGTTCCACAACAAAGGGTGAATTATGGCTTAAATGAGCCAATTTCCCGTTGCTTAAGACAGGCAAACTCAGTGTGTAAAAATGAAAATATTGACTTTTTCCATTGTACTAGTAGAGACGTCTTTAAGTCACAATTATTGTTTTATTTGAGCTTTGGAGAGTAATAATTTGTATTTTATTGTTTAATTTTATTTATTACTAGCTTTTGCCCGCTACTTCGTACGCGTGGATTTTAGAATAAAGTAGGTATCTCAGTATATTTTTGTTTTTGCACAACCGGCTCAAAATGGGGGGTATGCGTGGTATGAAAGCTATATACTTTACCAGCTCTACAGCCGTAAGATTTTTGGCTTCTGTATAGTATTATTTCGAAGTATCATAACGGTTTAAATTGCAAAGTTGGAGGGTTAAGTTCTGAAGCAATATACCTAATTGGAATGCCCACTTTCAAAACGATGCTGAGCGCCGATACTGCTATTTATGGCCGCTCCGCTTCATCAGTTTTGGGCGTAAGTATTGCTCGTTCACCGTTCTTTATGGTTACATTATTTTTCGATTTCTGCTTTCGCTGAATGAGGCATTGTCTATAGGGTGGTAAATAGCGCCATCTATGATGTTTTTGATGTAACTTCTATTCAGAACGACTAACTTCTTTCTATTCATGTATACGTAGGTAAGTGTGGCGCTATTTTATTTTGTAAGTGAGACGCTAACTTCCTTAAAATCTTTTAATTTTGTGTTAAGTTCATTGAATAACGTTCGATTGCAGCAATATTAAAAAAACAACCAGAATTATATATTTTCCTTCTTTAAAATATAGCCTATATTTTAAGTTGGCGTACTACCAATATATCTGCGAAAACCGCATTCAATTCCATGCAGTAGTTTTTGCGTGATGCGCGTACAAACATACAGGCAGACAGACGGACAGACAGACAGACAGACAGACAGACACAAATTCTAAAAACGGTTGTTTTGGCTTCTGTGGGTCTAATAGAGACTCCCCATATTAGTTTTGCATCTATATTTTCAATGTACAGACATCGACCCGTTACAATTTTGTTATATGTATAGATTCCTGCTTTAAAATATATAGCCTATATTTTAAGTTGGCGTACTACCAATATATCTGCGAAAACCGCATTCAATTCCATGCAGTAGTTTTTGCGTGATGCGCGTACAAACATACAGACAGACAGACAGACAGACGGACAGACAGACAAAAATTCTAAAAACGGTTGTTTTGGCTTCTGTGGAGACTCCCCATATTAGTTTTGCAGCTATATCTTCAATGTACAGACATCGACCCGTTACAATTTTGTTATATGTATAGATTCCTGCTTTAAAATATATAGCCTATATTTTAAGTTGGCGTACTACCAATATATCTGCGAAAACCGCATTCAATTCCATGCAGTAGTTTTTGCGTGATGCGCGTACAAACATACAGACAGACAGACAGACAGACCATGGTTCAACAAGGAATTGATTAATTTAAATAACCGCAAAAACAAAGCATTTAAAGTTTTTCGTAATTCTAAAAATGATCAAACATTGTATCAAAAAAATTGTTGTCTTCAAAAACAGTTTGATTATCTTAATAAATTTCTGTATAAGCATTATATTTTTAAAGTTGAAACAAGTCTTAAAAGCAATTCCAAATATTTTTGGTGTTTCATAAACAACAAGAAAAAGTCCATAGGTATTCCTAATACAATGCAGTTTCTAAATGTTACATCATCAGATCTTTCAACTGTTTGCAATATGTTTGCCAATTTTTTCCAACTTATAGTTTGTGTCAGCTTAGATAAGATTCATGATTTATTTATTATCTTAAGTTATATTCCTCAAAATAGCTCAGTTGAATTGTATAAATTACATATAAATAACTGCTGCCATGTGCGTGAAAATTTAAAGATCAATCAGCATGTACTTATTTTAGGAGATTTTAACTTGCCATCTTTAAAATGGATATATGACAACGAATTTCAATGTTTATTGCCTTTTAATGTTAGGTACGATTGTGAAAGTGAGGTTGTTGATAGATTAGCTGAATTTGATCTTAAGCAGATAAATAGCTATTCCAATAATCTAGAACGCATCCTTGATCTAATTTTCATCGACAAGGAACTTTGTGCGGATATAAATGTTATCTCTTCAACTCCACTTTCCAAATCTACCCATCATTCTGCACTTGATTTAAACATCAAATTTTATAACTATTTTAAAAATACAAACAACTTAGATTATGAATTTGTTTATGATTATATTAATGGTGATTATGTTTCATTGTCAAATCATCTGTGTTCCTTTGACTGGTTGTCTGTTTTAAGCAATTTAGAATTAGGTAATGCTTATGAAATGTTTACTTTAAAGCTAAAAGAGGCAATTAATTTGTATGTTCCAAAAATTCGTTTAAAAAATCCCAATAAACCTCCATGGTTCAACAAGGAATTGATTAATTTAAATAACCGCAAAAACAAAGCATTTAAAGTTTTTCGTAATTCTAAAAATGATCAAACATTGTATCAAAAATATTGTTGTCTTCAAAAACAGTTTGATTATCTTAATAAATTTCTGTATAAGCATTATATTTTTAAAGTTGAAACAAGTCTTAAAAGCAATTCCAAATATTTTTGGTGTTTCATAAACAACAAGAAAAAGTCCATAGGTATTCCTAATACAATGCAGTTTCTAAATGTTACATCATCAGATCTTTCAACTGTTTGCAATATGTTTGCCAATTTTTTTCAATCTGTGTATGTGGTTTCTGATCATGAAATAACATCTTTTCATAATGATTCTATCAATTCATTAAATATTGGCAATTTAAATATCTCATTGGATGAAGTTGCAGATGAGTTACATATGCTGACTTTAGATAAAAAAGCAGGGTTCGATGGTTTTCCACCAATAATATTTAAAAACACTGCACAGGCAATTGCTTTACCACTTAGCATTATATTTAACCGATCCATTGAGTCAGGCATATTTCTTAAAAGTTGGAAAAATTCTTTTATATTTCCTATTTTTAAAGCAGGTTCAAAAAATGACGTTCAAAACTATCGTCCGATTTGTAAAATATCAACTATCCCAAAACTTTTAGAAAAATTAGTTTATAATAAACTTACAAATTTTATAACTATTTTAAAAATACAAACAACTTAGATTATGAATTTGTTTATGATTATATTAATGGTGATTATGTTTCATTATCAAATCATCTGTGTTCCTTTGACTGGTTGTCTGTTTTAAGCAATTTAGAATTAGGTAATGCTTATGAAATGTTTACTTTAAAGCTAAAAGAGGCAATTAATTTGTATGTTCCAAAAATTCGTTTAAAAAATCCCAATAAACCTCCATGGTTCAACAAGGAATTAAATTAATCAATATTGGATGAAGTTGCAGATGAGTTACATATGCTGACTTTAGATAAAAAAGCAGGGTTCGGTGGTTTTCCACCAATAATATTTAAAAACACTGCACAGGCAATTGCTTTACCACTTAGCTTTATATTTAACCGATCCATAGAGTCAGGCATATTTCTTAAAAGTTGGAAAAATTCTTTTATATTTCCTATTTTTAAAGCAGGTTCAAAAAATGACGTTCAAAACTATCGTCCGATTTGTAAAATATCAACTATCCCAAAACTTTTTGAAAAGTTAATTTATAATAAACTTACAGTTCTATTAAAAGAAGTTATCTCTTTAATGCAACACTGTTTTGTTAGTGGAAGATCGGCCCTACGTCCTAGCTCCCAAATCGACTAACTCCCACGAGGCAAAATGAACTAAGTCCCACCAAATTTTGTAGTGGGATTTAGTTCATAATTTAGGGAGAAAATTCACACGGCGCCGTGTGGACGCGGGTGCGGCGTGGGCGTGGGTGCGGCGTGGGCGCGGCGTGACCGGGCCCCCCTGCGCCACGCGTCAAGCGCCCTTGCTCATTTTTTTTTTCATATAATTTTTGTTCCCTTTAAATTGTTTAGTATGCGATTTTTTACCAAAATAATTTTCCAAACACTGCACGAATTTTATTTTATTCGTCACTTTGTTAGGTTACTTAAGTTTCAATTTTTTACTTTGTTAAAAATTCCATTAAAAATTTTATACTTTTTTCATTCCAAAGCATTAATTTTTGTTTTACTTTCTAACAATTGGGAGTTAGTTCATTTGGGAAAAACCAACAATACTTAACTCTTGTTATTTAATTCATATTTATGGGACTAAGATCATTCTACATTTGGGACATAGTTCCTTAAAAATATGGGAGTTAGTTCACATGAACCAAGTCCCATATTCGGTGGGAATTGGTTCATTGGGAGTTAGTCGATTTGGGAGCTAGGACGTAGGGCCGGAAGATCTACTAACACAAATCTTACAATTTTGTGCTTACAGCAATGGAGAATGGTTTTCAGTGTGATGTGATATATACTGATTTTGCTTAAGCTTTCGATAGAGTTGATCATCATATCTTACTTCGAAAGCTTCAGAGGTATGGTTTTCACTCTAACCTTTTGAAATGGTTTGAGTCGTATCTTAGTGAAAGAACCCAATTCGTTCGTATTGGCAATAGCCTTTCAGATCCTATAAAGGTTACTTCCGGTGTCCCCCAAGGAAGTCATCTGGGTCCTTTGTTATTTCTACTTCTTGTCAATGATATTCCAGAGGTTCTTGTTCATTCACAATGTCTTATGTTTGCTGACGATTTGAAAATGTACTGCATCGTTAAAAATGTATCTGACTGCCTAAAGTTGCAAACAGACTTATTCAATTTGTATGATTGGTGTGTAAACAATAAGTTATTTTTAAATGTATCTAAGTGTCAGAGCCTAACTTTCTGTCGCCGTTCATCACCTATATGTTTTGAATATTCTTTGGGAAGTTCGTGTCTTGTTAAAATTAATGAAAAGAAAGATCTAGGCATAATATTTGACACTCAGTTTAGTTTTAATAGTCACTTAGACTATCTTGTTGCCAAATCAAGTTCAATGTTAGGATTCATTAGAAGAAATTCAAAGGAATTTAAGGATCCCTTCACTCTCAAGAGCCTGTATTTCTCATACGTAAGGTCAATTTTAGAATATGGTTGTATAATATGGAATCCCTTTTATTCCATTCACTCAAATAGACTTGAGAGAATTCAAAAATGCTTAAGTAGAAACATGTTTTATCTTTTGCGTTGGAATATTCCTCGACCTTCATATGATGTTCGATGTTTGCTTTTCGGACTACAAAGTCTAGAAAATCGAAGGAAGTATTTTGATGCAATGTTTATTAGAGACATAATAAATTCTAAAATTGATTGTCCATATTTGCTAAGTAAGATATGTTTTAATTGTCCGGGGTATACTTTAAGAGCATTTGTTCGTGTTCCGTGTTCCACAACAAAGGGTGAATTATGGCTTAAATGAGCCAATTTCCCGTTGCTTAAGACAGGCAAACTCAGTGTGTAAAAATGAAAATATTGACTTTTTCCATTGTACTAGTAGAGACGTCTTTAAGTCACAATTATTGTTTTATTTGAGCTTTGGAGAGTAATAATTTGTATTTTATTGTTTAATTTTATTTATTACTAGCTTTTGCCCGCTACTTCGTACGCGTGGATTTTAGAATAAAGTAGGTATCTCAGTATATTTTTGTTTTTGCACAACCGGCTCAAAATGGGGGGTATGCGTGGTATGAAAGCTATATACTTTACCAGCTCTACAGCCGTAAGATTTTTGGCTTCTGTATAGTATTATTTCGAAGTATCATAACGGTTTAAATTGCAAAGTTGGAGGGTTAAGTTCTGAAGCAATATACCTAATTGGAATGCCCACTTTCAAAACGATGCTGAGCGCCGATACTGCTATTTATGGCAGCTCCGCTTCATCAGTTTTGGGCGTAAGTATTGCTCGTTCACCGTTCTTTATGGTTACATTATTTTTCGATTTCTGCTTTCGCTGAATGAGGCATTGTCTATAGGGTGGTAAATAGCGCCATCTATGATGTTTTTGATGTAACTTCTATTCAGAACGACTAACTTATTTCTTTTCATGTATACGTAGGTAAGTGTGGCGCTATTTTATTATGTAAGTGAGACGCTAACTTTCTTAAAATCTTTTAATTTTGTGTTAAGTTCATTGAATAACGTTCGATTGCAGCAATATTAAAAAAACAACCAGAATTATATATTTTCCTGCTTTAAAATATAGCCTATATTTTAAGTTGGCGTACTACCAATATATCTGCGAAAACCGCATTCAATTCCATGCAGTAGTTTTTGCGTGATGCGCGTACAAACATACAGACAGACAGACAGACAGACGGACAGACAGGCAGACAGACACAAATTCTAAAAACGGTTGTTTTGGCTTCTGTGGGTCTAATAGAGACTCCCCATATTAGTTTTGCATCTACATCTTCAATGTACAGACATCGACCCGTTACAATTTTGTTATATGTATAGATTCCTGCTTTAAAATATATAGCCTATATTTTAAGTTGGCGTACTACCAATATATCTGCGAAAACCGCATTCAATTCCATGCAGTAGTTTTTGCGTGATGCGCGTACAAACATACAGACAGACAGACAGACAGACGGACAGACAGACAGACAGACAGACAAAAATTCTCAAAACGGTTGTTTTGGCTTCTGTGGGTCGAATAGAGACTCCCCATATTAGTTTTGCATCTATATCTTCAATGTACAGACATCGACCCGTTACAATTTTAATATATGTGTTAAATGCTGTGAATATTATTTAAACACTTGTTTCTATTATTACTGTGTAGCTATATAATTGATCTCAGTTTTGATATTTTATTCTATTAATTTATATGTCAAATAAATAATAAATTGTCACTTTTGTTCTGAAACTCGAATTGACAGCAAGTCTTTTATTTAAAAATTGAAACCAAAGTTTGTTACTATCACAAATTCTAACATCAGAAGTGGGATACCAAAGAACATCACTAACCTTCAAACAAATATTTAAAATGTCATCACCGAATGTGCCCCCAGAACAAAATCACGAGCAGTCCCAGAACAACGAAAATTCAGCCACTACAGATATGCAAAAGCTGCTTCAGGTTTTCTTGTCTGAACTTTCAAAAATGGCAGATTCAAGACAACCAGCATCAAATTCTTCAATTCATGTTGGAGAACGTATTGCCTTCAATTTGGCCAAATTTGATCCTGATTGTAGTTCTTATTCGACGGAGGAGTGGCTGAAGAATGTTAACGACATAAGAAAAGCGATGCAAATTGACGATCGTATAATGATTTTGAAGGCTGGAGAAGCTCTCGAAGTGAAAGCACGAGGATTCTTCGATGGATGGAGACCGCTGGTAAAAAATTGGGCCAATTTCGAAGAAGACTTATTAACTGCGTTTCCTGATCACGAAACCTGGCACACAAAACTCATAAAAGCGGCCACTATGAAAAGTTCGGATTTCAACAGCATTTGTGAATATGGTTTGGAAAAAATTCGAAGTCTTCACCGATTTTATACGGAGCTACCTTGGGACAGAGTATTGTCGCCTGTTATTGGAGGCATTACTTCAAATGCAATACGTGAAGGTATTCGACTGCACCAACCTTAAAATCAAAAGGAACTTATGCTCCTTCTGCGCCAGTACGAAACAGAAATGGAAACTGATCGATTGAGCAATAGAAGTTTATCAAAGCGTCCAAGGTTGGAGATCGAAAGCTACCGATTTAATGGAAAATGTTTTGATTGTGGTTCGACTGGTCACAAAAGAAACGAATGTGTGATCAAAAAAACATCAATTATTTCTAAAAACGACAACCTTCTGACAAATGATCGAATTCATGGAAACTCTATTCCCCAATGTTCTTTCTGTGGAATTGGTCACTCTGAGTTAAATTGCTTCAAAAAAAATGGAATGCAGAAAGTATGCTTTCTGGCTAACCGATGCGAAGTATCAGCAACTGCAACTGTACCTAATGGAAATGGCAAGTACAAATTTAATTATATTATTGATTCAGGAGCAGATTGTTCTATAATTCATTACCGAGTAGTCAAAGCAATTAACGCATATATTAGACCTGTAGTACAGCCTCTAGCTGGGTTTGGAAACTTAAAAATGTCATCTATGGGGACTTGTCAACTCTATATTTCTTTAAAAAAAATAACTTTGGAGATTGACTTTATGGTCGTACCTAATAACACTATTCCTGGGGTCGATGCTTTAATTGGTTGGGAAACTATCAGTCGTCCAGGTTTAAAGGTAGTTGTTAAAGAGCATGGCCTCGAACTTCAACTTTCATCTAAAACTGAGCATAGGATCCGAGCTCTTCAGAATAATAGTTTGTCAGGATTGGGCGAGCTGCAAAATCCTACTTTTCAAATAAATGAAAATTTGACAGTTTTAAACGGGCAACAGGAAGAACGATTAAAACAAATGTTAAATAAATCCCAAGAACTTAGTTTAAATTGTGTGACCACTGCGAAGCTAAAAATACAACTGTTTGATGATATTCCAATAGCTTTTCGTCCAAGGAGGTTATCACATTCCGAACGATTTCATTTGAAAGATATCATCCAAGATTTGCTTACGAGAGACATAATTAGAGAGAGTTCTTCTGCTTATGCTAGTCCCATAGTTTTAGTTAAAAAAAAGAACGGAGCTCTTCGTTTATGTGTAGATTATAGAGAAGTTAATAAAAAATCTGTTCGTGACCGATTTCCTTTACCAAATTTACGTGATCAACTGGATGCACTAGGGAAAGCGATTTATTTTACAACCTCGACATGAAAGATGGATTTCACCAGATTGAAATTGAAGAAGAATCAAAAAAATATACTGCGTTTGTAACACCTGACGGTCATTATGAGTATAACCCCATGCCATTCGGGTTTGCAAATGCACCTTCTTGTTATAAACGGGCAATAAATAAGGCTTTAAGAGCAACTGCTTTAAAAAAAGATTTGCATCCAAGGGTTGCCAGGTGGTGGATGAAACTACAAGATTTTGATTTCGAAATTGAATATCGACCAGGAGTTAAAATGGGACATGTTGATTATGATAGCCGAAATCCAGTTGTTCGCGTTTTAAAAACAGCAAGAAATGCTTCAAACATAGTAGAATTTCAGGCAGAAGACGAATTTTGCAAATCTTTAGTTCATGTTCCTAACAAACATTTTGTAATTAAGAATGGCATTGTTTACCATATACAACATAAAAATAAACTTAACAATATGGAAACAAAATGTTTCGTCCCAATTAATGCCAGATTAATGGTAATGAAAACCTACCACGACGATGCTGCACATATTGGATTTGAAAAGGCTATTTTACGATTACGAGAGGATTTATTTTGGCCAAAAATGGGAAAGACTTTTAAAAAGTACATCAGAAATTGCAGAGCATGCACCGTAAGTAAATCACATACAGGGCCAAAGATTGGTCTTTATCAGATGGGTGAGAAAGCAAGCCGTCCATTACAAGTTTGGCACATCGATCATGCTGGACCATTGGTAAGGTCAAATGGATGCACCCAAATTTTAGTGGTAATTGATGCTTTTTCAAAGTATTGCATGTTTGATCCTATCGAGAGGAAAACGTCAGAAGATTCCATTTCTGCATTAAATGACCTTTTTACAAAAGTTGGCAAGCCAAAAATAATTATAGCTGATAGGGCAAGAGCTTTCACATCAATTAAATTTAAAAATTCGTTGGAAATGGAAGGAATTCAGCTTCACCTCATTGCAACTGGAATGTCAAGAGGAAATGGTCAAGTTGAACGGGTGATGCGTACTCTTTTCAACCTTATGAGATGTATTTTAACAAATGAAAAAGAAAATAAATGGACAACTGTTATACCACAGATTGAAGCAGTTTTGAATTAAACTGTTAGCTCAGCTACAGGTTTCACACCTAATGCACTTATGTTTGGGTATAAAAAGAGACTTCCAGCTGAAGAACTGCTGCTAAGAGGACTTCCCTCCACAGAATTAAATAACATCAATAGCATGATTTTAAAAGCAAGCGGAAATCTTGATGAAAATAGAGCAAACATACAAACAAAATTCAATAAGAAAAGACTACAAGCGATACCTTTTAATATTGGCAATACAGTGGTAGTACAAGACACACAAAAAGCAGGAACTGGAAAATTAGGCGCAAAATTTTTGGGACCATATGAAATTTTGAAAATATTACCTAACGAACGTTATTTGATGAAGAGATTGAACAAAAAAACAAAAGTTACTAAAGTCGCTGCACATGAACAAATAAGGTTGTGGCCAGAAAACCGTAAGATATAGTAAAATTATTATAGAATATTGAATAAAAGCTTCAAATTTTGGACCTTAAATGGTCGTGTTTATTGATTTGATTGCACCTTAAATGGTCGTGTTAAGGAATTGATTGGACCTTAAATGGTCGTTAAGCAGGACCTTGAATGGTCGTATTATTTTTAATCGAATTGGACCTTAAATGGTCGTGTTTATTGATTTGATTGGACCTTAAATGGTCGTGTTATGCGTTTTATTGGACCTTAAATGGTCGCGTTTTTGTTGGCTTTAAGTTATTGGTAATTTGGACCTCCATGGTCGGTATTTTGGATCTTAAAAAGGTTGTATTTGATATTTGCTTAGACTCTACTGCTAGAGTTATGTTTTGATTTGGCTTCGTAGTTGCTATTTTGGTCATTTTGTCTGATAATAATTTGATTGCTAAAAGTTGTATTTTTTTCAGAATAGATGAAAATCAGAACTAAAACTATATTGCTCATTGATTTACAGCTTTGGATGCGAGGCCGCTTCCAGAGCAGAATGGCCGTGTTAAATGCTGTGAATATTATTAAAACACTTGTTTCTATTATTACTGTGTAGCTATATAATTGATCTCAGTTTTGATATTTTATTCTATTAATTTATATGTCAAATAAGTAATAAATTGTCACTTTTGTTCTGAAACTCGAATTGACAGCAAGTCTTTTATTTAAAAATTGAAACCAAAGTTTGTTACTATCACAAATTCTAACATATGTATAGATTTGTAAATTTGTAATTAGTAGTCTATAAGAGCTATGTACTCTACTTGATGAAATATATGTAAATAAATAAATAAATAATATCAATTTGAAATTATTAGGGTTGGGTCCCTATCATCGCTTTTTAAAATACCGATTTTAAATTATCGACGCTTAAAATATCGACAAAAAAAATCTCGACTTACAAAAATATCGACAGAAAAAATGTCGACTTTTAAAATATCGATTTTAAAATGTCGACTATGGTTCAGTGAATGATGTTAACAGGTGCGCGCGCACCTGTTAACAACATTCACTGAACCATAGTCGACTTTGACACATACAAAATAACTGTTTATCCTTATGTACACTTTTGCACAATGATCTCCAAAAGAGAAAACAGTTAAAAATCATTTTGAGTGAAAAAGAAAATTATTAAAATTTGGACTTCTTAAGCAACGTCGCAATTCATAGTCCAGCCAAATTAGACATACAAATAGCGGTCAAATTACATAAATTCCGACAGAGCTAAATTTTGGTGGAGACCTTGGGTACACCATTAGAAATAAAGTGTCAAAAGTCCCCATCGATCCCATGTGAGCTAAAAAAGTTATTATGTAATCTCGAAATTTTTTTTTTAACTTTTCATTATTTATAAAAATATATAAAGCAGAGACTGGCATGCACGCTCTTGGGTTTCTGGCTTATCTCAATGTTAGTTTAAAATTGCAGCAACCAAACAGACATACAGAGAAAAAATGAGTTAGTGAGAATATTTTAACAAAACACTATCTCAATCCTCACCCGATTGTATTGGTCACAAAATAAAAATGCTTGCATGCAGTCGGTAGCCAATAAAATTATCTACAAGACTGATTTGAAAAAATTGCCCTTAGCTTGACGGTTAAGGAGTTATTGCGCTTTAAAGAGGGCGGAAACTGAAAATCTTTCAAAATACGAAATTTTATCCTTTTTAGGAAACTTCATAGGGCCGTTCGTACTGGTTGTACAAAAATACTTCTCGCATCATATTTATAGGAAATTTTATAAGCTACAAATTTGCATATTTATTTTTTCGACAAAATACACTGAAAAAAAGTTATAGACAAAAAACTGACAAAAGTGCCGATTTTGTGTGGTTTTTCCAGGATTTTGAAGGGGGCGGAGGGGGCGTGGTTGTGGAAATTTGGAATTTGCATCAACCAGCCATACCATATAACATATCAAAAATTTAGAACTACCCAAACTTTTGTAGGGTAAAATGTCATGCTGTGCCATATTAAGTGTACGAAAAAATAATAAATTGGCATGTTCAAGCGTCCAGCTGACGTATAATCCACCACGTTACAGCCAGCTGACTTTGTGTTTTCTTTTAGATACCTGATAAGCTATACTTTGACAAAGTTTCAGTCGGGAGGAAATGACTGAAATTTTTTTTTATTCGACGTGTTTGGGCGGGTACCCCCGCTCAACCCACCCAAGGAACCGCAGCTGACGTTCACGAGGCTTTATGATATTATTCCCTTATTCTGTTCACCAATTCTCATTCGAGAGGAAATGATTGACGAAATTTGTACCTGGCTCCCGGACTACTACTTCACCAGTATTTTGATAGACCTGTTTTGGTACATGAGCCTTTGTTGCGAAATCTTTTGCTGAAAGGACTTCAGTTACATATAGGCTCTTCTAGTAATACTGAATCTTTTGGCTTAACAGTTTGAATAATACCCATTATGTGAAGTGTATTATTTCAATCCAAGGTATTTACATTTATATCAGCATTGTCTGCAACATATTGAATAAATGTGCCTGTTTCTGGCGATAAAAAATATGAGGCGGACGACTGAAAACTGCTGCTGCTTTATAGTTCATTGTATCACTGTAAGATGCGCATAAACCAAAAGACTCAAAATTTGTATGAGACGTTTGGAACCAAACCGCAGATGAAAGAAAACTGAAAGACCTAGTTGTAGTTTAGATTTAAAGCTTTTGGGCCGAACAGCAGTCATTATGATATGGCTAATATTTGTACAAACTAACTTCAGATGATCCAAATTATGACGTTTGTTTTTAAGAATGACTTGTTCTAATGAATATGACAATGAATCTGGAATATCGTTGTTTACATCCTCAAACATTCTACCCGGTGAGGGATACAAAGTATTATCAAACACACAAGATTGAATATCTTCGCGAACAATCACATTTTTGTGACTTTTTCTTGTGACAGCTATTTAGGTGTCACTTGCATACAAAAATAATAATAAATAAAAAATAAACCTCTGACGCTGACTTATAAAACAAAATTATTTGCTTTTGCTGTCAAAGATTTGTCAAAGATCTATACTAATGTTGTTTTCGATTGGGAGAAACATGATTAAAGTAAAAATAAAAACAATAAAAAAAAAAAAAAACAGAAATGAACATTTTTACTTGCGATTATAGGTACTATAAGGCAAGTTACGGATTCGTGCAGAAAAAATAAAATGCACGACTGGGTCGCACGAACTTGCTCTAATGAGCGACAGTGGTTTATGGGCTTGAGATTTTGATAAAAATAAAATTTTCAAAATTCTTAAATAAATACTTAAACTAATTTGAGCTGAAAAAAAAGTACGCCATTTTATTTCTTGAATAAATTTGAATTTATGAAAATAAATTTAGAAAAATCTGTGGAGCGGTTTTTGAGAAAAAAAGTTTTTTTTGAAAAACTTTTTGAAAAAAATTTTCAAAAAAAATTCAAAAAATACAGCAAATACATTTATTTAAAATTTTTAAAAAAAAATTTAATAAGCAGTTTTCAAAATATTAATTTTTTAAATTTTTTTTTTAAAAATGCTTTTAAAAATACAAAAAAATATTTTTCAAAAATATTGGTATGCAATACAAATTGAGCTACCTACAACTATATGTGTGTGAAATTTCGAAAGAATCGGTTGAGTCGTTTTCGAGATAGTCGAAAGCAAAAAAAACGGTCCTATGGAAAGTACCGTTCTTAGCCATTTTTTAAAACTTTTTTTTCAGCCATATGATTGGTCGTACCTAAAAACCAACACTGTTTTTTTTAATTAAAAATCGTTAGAGCCGTTTTTGAGAAAAATAAGCTTTAACGTAACGGTTGTATGGCAGGTACCGTTATTTTTTGAGCTAAAAAAAAAATTTCAATTTCCTTTCTGTACAATACCTAAAAAAGTCTATATACCAAGTTTGAAGCAATTCGGCCCACCCGTTTGGGCTGTAGGTCTACATACAGACAGACAGACAGACAGACAGACAGACAGACAGACAGACAGACAGACAGACAGACATACAGACGGACAGAATTTTTAGACCATCTTTTTTCGTCTTCGCTATCATCGTAATGTCATGTTCGATTGTTATCTCAAAACTTTTTTTTTCGACGAATGCATAACTTGCCTTATAGTACCTATAATCGCAAGTAAAAATTTGAGATAACAATCACACATGACATTACGATGATGGAGAAGTCGAAAAAAGTGGGTCTGGAAATTCCGTCCGTCTGTCTGTCTGTCTGTCTGTCTGTATGTCTGTTCGCGCCTCTGGAGGCTGAACGGGTGGTCCGATTTGCTTCAAATTTGGTATTTATGATTAATTTGGACGTCCCTCGGAACAAATATTTTATTTTTGCTCTAGGTCCAAAAATAACGGCACCTGCCATAAAATCATGAAGACAAAAATTAATTTTCTCAAAAACGGCTCTAACGATTTTGATAAAACTTTCAGAATGCTATTTTTGCAAGAAAATCTATCTTTTGGTTTGAATTTTTTTTTCAAAATTTGTCTAATAACGGTACCTCTCATAGAACCAGTATTTTCAAATCAAATTTTCTCGTAAACTATACATTTGATTTCAATAGAATTTTGGCCACAGGAAGTCATTCATAATTTTATTTATATGGAATTTCAAAATTTTCAAAAACTTTTTTTTTTGATTTTTTATAATTTTTTCAAAAAAAATTTTGGTTTTCGAAATATGTTGGAAACGGGTACATTGATTTTTTTTCTAAATTATTTTTCAAATGTAAATTATAGATTGCCATATATTTGCATACTCAAATAAATTTTAAAATATTTTTTGAAAAAGTTTTTCAAAAATAACCTTTTAAAAAAAAAACTGCTCCAACGATTTTCAATATTTTTTTTTCCTTGATTGACGTATAGCTTTGAAATTTTATTGCATACTTAGTTTTTCCGAGAAAACTCTTAAACTAATTTAAAAAATAAAAGAATTTTCGAAATTATTTAATTTTTTTTTAATATCCATATATGCAGCCACTGCGCAATTGCTTATCATAAGAGCAAGTTCGTGCGACCCAGTCGTGCATTTTATTTAATATCCATATATGCAGCCACTACGCAATTGCTTATCATAAGAGCAAGTTCGTGGGACCCAGTCGTGCATTTTATTTCTATTTTGCCCGAAAATGGCTCTAACGATTTTGATTAAACTTGTTGTGTTATATTCTTTTAGTGTTTTTAACAGAACAGCGTTTTCAGTTTTTGGCTAAAAATGCAAATAACGGAGATCTGCTCTTAACGGCGTTTTTTTCAAATGGCCATAAGTTGTCAACGGTTGCATCGAGTTCACTTAAACTTTGTTTGGTATAGTTTCTTTCAGCTTCCTATCAGATGGCATTGATTTTTTTCATTTTCTTTGTTTTAAATGGTGGCTCCTATGCAAAGAGCCATTAGATTTTGGCCATTTTTTTCGTTTTTTTCTAATTTACTCAAAAAATTCTCCCCCCATTTTTATGAAACTTTTTATATAACATATATAGAATACTTCAAAGTAAACTGCATTTTCAGTTTTTGGCTACACATGATAATAGCGGAAATTGGTAATATTAGTTTTATTAATGTGGCCATAAGAGGAAATTTATATCATTTATATCACCCAAAAGACGACATCTAAATTTGATATACTAAAGGTAACTTAACGTTAGCTCCTGTATATCGAGTTTTCCAGTTTTAGCCAATTTTTTTTTTAGTTTTTACCAAATTTTTCAAAAAGGAGTTGTTCTTATTGATCGAAAAGTTTGTTTTCGTCGTATTTTTGCACCCACAGAGCAAGTTCGTGCGACCCAGTCGTGCATTTTATTTTAATTGAGATATTTTTCTGAAACGCGTATATGTTGTGAGCAATCACGTGAAGTGGCAACTAAATTAATCTTTTCTAAATAAATACATAATTGTCACGTCCCTTAATGTAAATTATATATTAAAATTGTTCGAATTGTTTAATTTGAAATACAAAATATATAGAAACTGTGACTATGCGCCTTCAGACCGCATATTTCATAAAAAGCAGAAGAGGTAAGACTCGCAAAACACAACTCCGAAGAGAAACGATTTGTCTTCGGAGTTCTCTCCAATTGCCCAATGGAAAATGACATAATGAAAATAAACAAAATTCCGGTGATCACATTATGCAGACGCACAAAATTATTTTACCACATGTGATTGTCAGAAATGTGACAATCACAAACCACATTAGCCGATTCCACCCCAGGCTTGACTTAAAATCTGTTGGTAATATTGTCGACGAAACAGATGTACTCGTATGTTAATTTTCCAGACTTTTCTGTAATAATAATTCTATTACCATTCTTCAACTTCAATCTAAATTTTATAATTCTTTTATCTAAAGCTGCATTTTCACAGACATTCTTTAGTTCATCTAACGTAAACTGGCAATCATCATTATACTTTTTATGAATTTAAAAATTTCTTCCATCGCAGAGTTTACCGCCTCATCTAGAGGACGACCGATTTTACCGCCAGTATTAGGTCGCAGGAAAGATTTATAACAATTGCCATGATATTTAGCTTCAGCAGGAACTAAATCATACTCAAAACTATTGCGTACAGTAACAGCTTTTGATACATCATCAGAACGATCTTTATCTACATTCAAAAGGGATTTTTTAAATGTGAGTGTAGTAACTTTATAAATTTGTCTTCGAAGATTCTGCGGTCGTTTTTTCTCAGCCTCTTCATTTGCTTCAACGCCACAAAATAAGCAGTATTTTTTAATACAAAAGTCGGATTCACCTACTCGCGCTCTAGTTCGAGGTGGACTTACTTTTGAAGTACTGGCCTCTTCATCCTCAAGTTGTCTTTTTACTGCAGCAGCGATTGAACTTTTCTGGGTATAAATTTTCGGCAATCCACGTGAATTTTAACGCACTTTTCACTTCTTAAATAATCAGCAAACTCATCACCTCTTGCGATACTTGCATCGATCAAGGTTTGCATTCCACGACTGACAATGACAGTTTCACCGTCAGTCAAATGTTTATTGCAAATAAAACAAAACTGAGACAATTTTTTAAAAAATATTGATAAGCACACACTATTGCGGTAGACACTATTTATAATATATACGTAAATTCACTCGAATTTTTAACTTTGATATCTCAAACTTGTACAACTCGTATCTCGTATGCCTATAAAACTCGAACAAACAAAAATACACGTGCTTTCAGAAGTCCAATTTTTATGGGGAATCCCCATTTGTAAAAAGGAATAAAAATCACATGTGCATTGGAAATTCAAATTTTTGAAGGGAACTCTCATTTTAAAAAGATAAAAGTAAGTAGTTCGAGTTATCAAAGTTTGACTGTATGTGCATGTGCATATTATGTAGAACGTGACTCCTCCAACTAGCAATCGTAATATCTCAGGTATGGTAATTCTTAGAAAAAAAGTAACAGGGCCATTTTTGTAGATAATTTTAAGATCTATAATTTTTGCATTGGCTACTTTTTGGTAAAACTTATCGTTTTCAAAAAAAAAATCCAAAAAACCTCAAATGTTGAACTTTGACCTCGTATAACTTTCTAAGCTCACATGGGATCGATGGGGACTTTTGACATTTTATTTATAATGGTGTATTCAAGATCTCCACCAAAATTTTACTCTGTCGGAATTTATGTACTTTGAAATGTCTATTTTGACCGGACTATCAGTTGAGGCTAAATATATATTAAATTATTAATATTTCCGTTTTTCTAAAATTCTTTTTTTAATTTATATTTCAGAAAGAAGTGAAAATAAAAATGAATTGTGTTTATCAAAAAAAAAAAAGTTAACTTTACTTTTGTCATTAAGGTACAAATACATTTGGACATTTTAACCGACATTCGAAAAATGGAGTCAACATTTTATGAATCGAGATTTACCATTTTCGATATTTTCAATTTTAAATTAATTTTGATGGGGGCAATACGCCCATTTATTTAGCTTAGTACAAGCTTCAAATATCTTACTCTAACTTAAAAACTATACAGGTAAAACTTAAAACTAATTGGGAGGGTGATTCCGTAGTAGGAGTTTAAGGCATGGAGTACTGAGGTTAAAGTCAAACAAGTCTTGGTTCGAATTTACCCTCCGCAGCATTCGAGTTAAGGGTTCGTTGGAGCCATATGAGGTACGGTGTGGAGGAAGATAGAAGAGGCGAGGATTTCTTAGGTTACGAGGGTTCGTGTTGAAGAAAATAGAATTGTAAAGGGTTTCACAGTCAACGGAACCGGAGAGGAGTCGATGAATAAAGAGAATCTCGGATATTTCCCTTCGTTCTTGCAGCGAGTTCAGGTTGATTAATTGAAGACGATTTTGATATGGGGCAGGATCAAAGGATCATTCCAAGAGAGACCACGAAAAGCAAACCTTAGGAAACGACGCTGAATGCTCTCGATTCTAGAGATATGAATTTGTTGGTATGGTGACCATACTTGACAGGCGTATTCAAGGAGCGGGCGTACAAAAGTTATGTAGAGAGATCGGGTGACGTATGGGTCGGAGAATTCTTTGGCCCATCGTTTCACAAAACCAAGTGTTGAGTTGGCTATTAAAATTATGTTGTCGCGAATCGCCTCCACAGAGGATAGGGGTTGGTTATGGAGAAAGTAGGGCCGGGGAGGAGGTTTAATGCGCTTTCGTGAAAAGTAATTGATTGGCATTTGGTAATATTGAGCTCTAAGCAGTTTTTAAGGCACCAGATTGAGAAGCTGTCGAGATCAAGTTGAATAAGAGAAGAGTCATGTGTGCCGATGATATAGTCTTATAGAACTTAGGATCGTCAGCGTAGAGCGAGATATGGGAATATTTTATTAATATTTCTATATCGTTGATGGTAAGAATGAAAAGGAGTGGGCCTAAGTGACTACCTTGGGGAACCCCTGAGGTAGCCAAGAAAGGATTGGAAAGGGCAGATCTGAAACGGACACTGTAAAAACGGTTTTCTAAATAAGAAGATATCCATTTCAAGAAGACAGGCTCAAAGCCGAAGGAGGATAATTTAAAAAGTACTAATTTATGCGAAATTTTATCAAAAGCCTTGCTAAAATCTGTTGAAATGGCATCGACTTCGTTCCCATTCTCAACAGCTGAGAGCGTATACGATACAAATTTGACAAGGTTAGTGGTTGTAGACCTACACTTTAGAAAGCCATGTTGCCTAGGAGAGATGAGAGACTTGTATCGAAAACTTAAAATTTCGTATAAAATGCTTTCAAATAGTTTAGGGATATGTGAAAGTTTGACAATTGGACGATAGTTTTTAACATCGCTCTTTGGGCCCTTTTTGTGTATAGGAGTTATATAAGAGGTTTTCCATATCTCAGGAAATTCTCCTTGAGAAAGTGAAAGGCTGGAGATTTTGGAGAGAGGGGTAGAGAGAGCTGAGGAGCATTTTTTCAGGAAAATTGCGGGGAGACCATCAGGGCCGGGGAGAAATTCATCATTGAGTTGATTTAACTTGTTCGGAACGATATTAGGGTCGACAGTAAGAGGAAAGAATGAACCAAGTGAGAAATTTGGCAAATAATCGAAATAACCTGGGTCAGGTACGAAAGAATCGCCGGTAAAAGATTCCTTGAAAAAGGTAGCAAAGAAGTTGGCTATAGCTTCCGGATTATTCGAGGTTTCGGTATTGAAAGAGAGAGATTTAGGATAACCATCGGATTTTCTCTTATAATTGACGAACTGGAAGAACGACTTGGGATCATTTATAAGGTTGGTTTGTGTTTCTATTTAGTAACGTTGATAAAGAGAGTTGTAAAGCTCGGTAAAGTGTAAATAAGAACTAAGGTAGTTAGAATAATCGGTGGGAGATCCAGTGCGAAGGAAAACTGTCCATAACTTGTTTCTCTTGTTACGCAAAGAGCGAAGTTTTCGGTTATACCAAGGAGGGGATGCGATCCATGTTTTATGGCGACTCAAGGGAACATTGATAGAAATTGAATTAAATATTTCCCGGTAAAATATTTCTGTGGCATCTTTGACACTAAGGTTATCGAAGTTAAAAGAAACTCTATTCTCTATTGAGATATTCATTAATAAGGCGGAAGTTTGCTTCATGAAAATCATAAGAGTAAATCATAAGAGTACTGATTTGTAAGGGGATGATTTGGTAGTGGAGAAACAGGATAAAATGAGAGAATGAGAGGAGGATGATAGTTGTCGATGGTAGATAGGTGTAGAGGAGATAGTGATACAGAGGAGTTATCAGGATCGGTGGTGAAAATAAGATCAAGTTGCCTATCTTTACCGCTAGCTTGGTAAAGGCTGGAATCAGCTAGGCGATCGATAAATAGACATTCCTTGGCAGAGGTGGGATTGGAAGCAATGATATGAGATTGATCTTCTGATGGAGTCCATTTAAGATAAGGAAGGTTAAAGTCCCCAAACAAAAGGATATCATCATTGGGGTCACATAGAGATATTATGTGGTCGATTGTATCAATGGCGAGCTGGTAAGATTCAATAGGTTGTGACGGTAGAATATAACAACACATCACAAAAAGTGATTTGTGAGGTAGCGATATTTTTATTGATACATAGTCGAGATTCGAGGAAGAAGAGGTTGCGATGTGGGAGGAATCTAGCGTGTTTTGGATAGCTAGTAGAACACCGCGGTTAGGGCATTTGTCAGAAGGATCTCTAAGCTCATCGTCGCGATAGACATTGAATGAAGAAGGAAACAATTCTTGATTCTCTATACTAGGGACGAGATTAGTTTCAGTCAGGGCATAGATTTCAAAGGGTAGAGCATGAGTTTTTTGCAAAACACCATGGGCCGTATTCATAGATGATGTTTAAGTTGTTGCTAGCTAAACTGGAGTTTAGCTTATGGAAACTTCATCAGGTAAACTCCAGTTTAGCTTAGCAACAACTTAAACATCATCTATGAATACGGCCCCATGAGTTTTGGAGCGAAGGCCTCGCACGTTCTGATAGTAGAAGGTGAGTGGGGCAATTTCACTATTTAGGTGTTGGTAAGGGTTGGTTTTAGGGGTTGTTGTTATCCAATTTGAGGCGAAGTGAGAGGTTATGTTAGGAAAGATTTGAGATATTGGGCTTGAGGGAGAAGTTGAAACTAAACAAGGAACGAAAATAGTTATTATGGTCCGCCCTGCTTCTTTGAAGGTGACACATTCTGTTTGAATGTACAAAAGACGCATAGGTAGAAAGGTCATTTTTGACATGGGAAGGGGTGAGGCTTAATGTTTCATGGAAACGGACGAAGATTTTTTTGAGATCAATTGGATTAGTGGGGAGGCCTTTTTGAAAAATTGAAACTATAAGGTTTGTCCTTGTAACACCATTTATGCAGACATTATCTTCTTTATTGTGAAGGTATGCAAGGTAGAGTCGAACATTAGAATATATTCGATGTTCTCTAAGGCGAGAAAGAACATTACGGCCATCATCATTTTGATCGATAAGACGTTTTGTTAGCTTAACGGTAGGAGGGAAAAGTGGGTCAAGGAAAGATGTTTTATTAGAGGGAACGGAAGGGGGCTCAGAATCAATAGGGGGAGAAGGAGTCGGAGGATTCGGATAGGATATGGTTTATGTTGGGATAGAATTGATTAGGGTTCGCAGTCTGATAAGCGGGCGGGGAGTGATGTGGAATGGTTTGAGAGAATTGTTCGCGGTTTTGATTGATGGACATGTAAGGATTGAGATCGAAAGATACACGCTTAACAGGGTTAGAAATGAAATTGTGTCGATTGAAGGAAGGGAAAATGTTAGTTTTATAACTCCAGTTAGAGTTAGATCGAGGAAGAGGGGACTTAGGTGTAGGTTTTGGGTAAACTTTATTTATAGGGTTTGGTTTAGGCTGAGTTTTATTTTTTAAGTTTTTCCAGTTGGAAGATAAATGGATGGGATTTACATTAGTATTTTTAGATCTAAAATAATCTAGCTTATCTTCCCATTTAGTTATGATTATCTTTCCCAGTCGGAAAACATCATCAGTATGGGAGCAAAAAAGCCATTCGTATTTAGATGAAAAACTAATTTTGAAGTTGCTATGATGTCTGGAGCGAGGTGGCGAAATCTTCTGACACTCGTTAAGGGTTACTGCAAAAGTACGGCTAAATAGTCTTCTTATCCAGGGGACATCAGCATCTACAGGAGCATTTGTGATAAAGAAAGTCACACTCTCGGCATTGTTGTTTAACTTCCTTAGTCTGTTGTTCTATTCGGTTAGAGTCCACGTTGTGCCAAAGCGGTTTAAGGTAGGTAATGCAGGTGGTGTTGACCTAGATGAAAGTCTTGGTTGGTGAGTAGGTGATAAATTAAGTCCTGATTGAGGGTCAATTGCTGAAGCGGGAGTTGATGGCACTGCAGTGGTGATGGGAGGAAACAAAGGTTGTAGGCAAGCAGGTGGAGGTGGTGTAGCATCTTCAATAGCTGGTAAGGGAGTTGGTTGGCAAATAGGTAGAGGTGTACAAGTAGAAGTATCCATAATTTCAGCCATTAAAGATGTGTTCTAAACAGAGGCATTGGGTTGAAGGTGGATTCCGTCGATTTTGCAAGTGGCTGTCTGGATGTCGTCTGCAAGTAGTCCAATGCATAAACGAGTTTCGATGAGTTCGGTACTAATTGAGTTAATTGTACCAACGGCGTTTTCTAGCAGTGCGAGGGGTTGGCGAAGCCCGGGGATGTCAATATTGGATGTACTTTGGAGATGACTGTCAAGATCAGAGCGGATAAAGCTAAGGTTTTCGTTAATGGATGCAAGGGAATTGGCATCACAAAAAGATTTAAGCATAGACGAAATTTCTAGTTTTAGTGATTCACAACGTATGTCAAAATTGTTAACGAGAGGGTCGTTCGTTATCAAGTCTGTTATAACAGAAAGTTGCTTATCAATTGAAGATAATTTTAAAACACAACGCTTATTTGAATTGTCAATAGTGTTGTTAAAATCGTCGATGGTCTTAACCAAAAAATCATCCATTTTATGAAGCTGATTAATTGTACTTTTATGGTAGGAATTATTGTCAGCGAGGATAGGATTGAAGGCTCGTTTCAATTCAACGCTTATGCTTTCAGAGGGTGAATTGACCTGAGAACTGTCATTAATATTGTAAATTAAATTGGTTAATGCAGTCAATTAAAACTCAAGGGAGTTTAGCTTAGCTTCGACCGAGTTAATGTTTTCACTGTTGCACTTTATCGCGAGAAAAACGTCCGAAAGGGATATTTTTTTTACACTGATCATAAAGATAAACAAAATGACTAGTGTATTCTTTAAAGTATGTAGAAGACCTTTTGCTGAGTCCAATGCAAAGTGAGTGGAATGATTTGCCACAAATTCCTTTGCAAAAAAACCTTTCAGCGGTTTTGCTATCAAGGTCACAGTGGGCAATGTCACAACGATTAGTATCCATAGTTATTAATGTAGGTCACAAACAAAACAAAAGCAAAGGCGTAAGAAGCGAAGTGTAAGCTTTATTAGGGAACGAGGGAAACGAAAGAAAATACAAAAAATCGGCAAAAGAGCGTGGTTTTTGATGACACAGGGAATTGAGCGAGCACACGTTTAATTAAATGATTTTTTTGATTGAATGTTTTTTTTTTGTTTTTTATTATTAAAAATAACTTAAACGGGGTCAAGAAAAAAAAGAGATATGGAAAATAAATTAAATAATTGGGAAACACGAAATATTATTGCGGAGCGAAAAGAAAATGCGACTTCACTTGTTGAGGTTCAAACTGTAAAAAAAAGAGTCGATAAAAATTGTGTCGTATTTTAAGACATCGAAAAATCGACATTATTGGTAGTCGCGATTTTTTTGTCGGCAATTAGTACGTTTCCCAAATTATTTACATATCACATTGACAATAAAAATAGCAAATAAGAAATATCAAGACAATTATTTTCATATCATTTTGATATTAAAAAAAATATCAATTTGATATATACATACATATTTAATATTAAATTGATATGATGTAATATCAAAAACCCAGTATGTTATATAGGGTTTTTTTATTGTAAATTTAACACTTTTTTAATATCAAAATGATATTTTTCAAACGAGCACATCAATATTGATAATTTTAATGTAAGCTGAAAATTGTAACGACAAATTATCAATTTTAAATTTTTTTGTTCGGTGTATCTTAAAAAAACATTAAGTCTAAATTTTCAAACAAAAGAACTTTTTAATTATGAAGAAATCTGCTACCCCACGAAGCAGGTATGTTTGTATTTACGTACCTACATATATGTTTATACACAATCATAGTTGCATCATAAATAAATCCACATCTACACACCGCATTCGCATCGTCTTTCTCAATAAATATTTAAGCACCTAAGAGAACTTCGAAAAAAAACATCGTAAGTAACCCATCAACCCCTAATCCTTTTTCGATCACAAAAGCACAAGACACGTCGTCGACCTGCCGCGTACCGCGCTGCCACCGCACTCGAGTCACAAAAAAACAAACAAAACAAAATGATAAATTATGTGTGAAATGTGACTCTAGTTGGCAACTTCCCGTTCTGGTATCGGTATGAAGTTAAGCTAAGTGTACACGATTGCCAGGTCTGCAAATATTGCCGGATCTGTGACTGAAAAATTTGACAATCGTGTACACACCAAATTAATTTGCAGACAAATTGTTTGGCTCCTAATTTGTAGACAAATATCTGCCAATTAATTTGTAGATATCTGACAATCGTGTACACGCAAGCCGACAACCGTGTACACACCAAATTAGTTTGCAGAAAAATTTGTTCATCAATCATTTTGAAGACAAATAAATTTGCGGATGTGGCAATCGTGTGTACACAAAATTCATTTTTCATTTTCTGACGTTTCTGCAAATGTCTGGCAATGAATAAATTTGGAGGTGCAGTTTAAGGAACATTTACAAATTTATTTATTGGCAGATATTTGCAGAAAATTAATTTGCAGATTAATTAATTAATTTGTCGACATTGTCAGCCAAATATTTGGCAACAAATTTGCAGACATTTGTAGATTTCTACAAACCGTGTAGGTACATACAAATTTAATTTTCAGCTCATTGTCAGCTCATTTTCACATATTGTGAGACGTTTGCAGATCTGACAATGATTGTCAGACCTACCAATCGTGTACACTTAGCTTTAGATCTTAATTCTCAAACCGTATGATCATACACAAATCTGAGAAAAGTGTTGAGTGGCGTCATCTTCATTAAAACGGAGAACTAAACTTGATAGAGCCCACATTTGACATCTGTATATTTCTCTTGTCTGTGGTTAAATACATATAGGTTGCAATAAAGAAAAGACGCAAGTTCTTAGGTCTTACAAAATACTTAATTAATTAGAGGTGGTGAACTCGATGGTGGTCGAACTAAAAAGAAGGACCTGAAATATCCTACATATTTTACATACTTTAATTAGTGTTGGTTAAACATCGATAGTCTATCGATAATATCGATAGTTTTAAACTATCGGCAATAGTATCGATAGTAAAAAACTATCGATACTATCGAGGAGGACAAATATTTCAACAAATATTTTAATATCAAAATTTAATATAACTTTTTTGAAAATTTGCCTTCGCTCTTTGACATCCCTGTACACTTGCAAATTCAAATTCCAGTTCTTTATAACAGAAACTGTAGTAATGAGTGAGTTTCTTTATTCATTCCGTATATTCGGAATATATGGAACGCCATTTTTGCGTTTCTTTACTCAATGGAATATTCCGGAGAAACTTTTTCCTTGTTTCTTTATTTAATCTGGAATATTTGGAGCGCATTCTTTCCATTCCAAGTGGGGAGGTGGTTTAAATGGAATATAAAACTGTACGTGACCAGATGTCAAGTTCAACTCGCTTGACAGGAGCAGAAGCCATACTTGACATACGTCACTACTTGGACAAATCTTTAATGGATAGAAGTTCTTGTTCAATTACGTATTAGAATCAATCAACAAGTAAACTACGAGAAATCGCTATTAAGTATATCTCTGCATTCCAGCTCCTTCGGTTCCTTCTGAACGAATTTTTTCCAAAGCAGGAGAGGTAGTGACCAAAAAAAAAGAAATCGCCCTAAAGATAAAAGCTTAAACCATTTGCTTTTTTTCAAACATAATTCAAAAATTTTTTAAGATTTATCTTATATTTCTTTTCGCTTTTCCTTCTACCTATGCTTTGCACATTTCTCTTGAACTTATAATAAACTAACATGGCATTGTTTTATTTTGTTTAAAGCTTGTTTTTTTGTTTGTTTTATTTTTTATTTAAACAGAATTATTTCATTTTCACTTTGATTGATTAATGGTTAAAAAAAAAACTATCGATAATATCGATGCTGTTTTTAGTTTTTAAGCATACTTTAGAGATGACCACGAACTTTGCAATAATTACAAACAGTACCTATATAAGAGCATGTGTTAGCAAGGTGGGGGCCGTCGTAACGGTAACTTCGCACTTGTTTTGCTTATGTTCACTGTATTCTTGAATTGTGATTTCTGTGATGTGAAGTGATTGCTGTTCATCATCTGCCGATTGTTCTGGATCCTGGTGTAGAGTTCTTTTTTATGTGAATTTATAGCATGTATGGTAGTTTTATGAATGGCTGTGTCGTTAAGTTGAGTAGAGTTTTGATGGGACATCTCTATGCTCGTAGCAGTCTGAATAGCCTTCTCAAAAGTCAGGTCTTTAGTCACCAGCAACCGGTCCTTGATTCGCTTGTCTCGAATACCACAAACGAGTTGATTCCGTAAAGCAGTTGTCAAATAAGTCCCGAAATTGCAATTTATTTCCATTTTTCCAAGTGTTGCTACGTAATGACGAACGGATTTTCCTTCAATCTGCTCACGATGGTGGAATTTATAATACTCTGCAACTTCTAATGGTTGCGGACTGTAATGTTCCTTTAGTACTTTGACTAATTCGTCGTATGTCCTGCTCTCAGGTGGGGCAGGAGTGATCCCATCACAAAGTAGGTCAAATGTGTTAGGCCCTATGTTGTGCAGCAAGTAATTTAGGTTCATCACAGTATCCTTGATGATATGTAGTAAATGCCCCTTCAAGGCGTTTCAACCAACATTCAAACTTGCTTTTTGTCTCGTCAAAAAATTCTATACAGAAACTTGACGGGACTCCGCCAACCTGAACAGCAATATCTGCTGCAGTGGCGGCATCACCACCAGTAGATCCACCACCAGCCATTTCACAGTAGGGTAGGTTTTGCAAATAAAGGAAATCACTGGTACTTCTTAATCATCAGCAGCAAAAAACAAAGCAACTCTGCAGCAACAGAGACGGACCGGAAATATTCTCCATGTTTTACATACTTCAATGACATTTCTCGATATCCATAATTCGATCGTTAAATGAAAGTGTTACCAGATATATTTTAATATGAATATAAATTCTATATTCTATGAAACCTTAGAGCTATAACACTCTTATAGCACTTTCCATTAGAGGAAAATAAGCATCCGGAAGTGTTCTGAAATCATTCCATTGGTAAGCAAATGAAATTTCTGACGATTCTTAGAAGAGAATTTTGCTTCTGGATTTGAAGCCAGAATGCACTCAAGAAGCACTAATACAAATATAACTCAAATGTCACCCATAGAATATTCATTGGGGAAGGTCTGTTTGCATGCAGCACTGCGGAAAGTTTAGGTAATGTCGACACATGTGACATTTTGTTGAATCTAAATCTGATGATAAAGGCGTCGAAGGACAGCAACGAAGTTGTCACCCATAGAATATTCATTGGGGAAGGTCTGTTTGCATGCAGCACTGCGGAAAGTTTAGGTAATGTCGACACATGTGACATTTTGTTGAATCTAAATCTGATGATAAAGGCGTCGAAGGACAGCAACGAAGTTGAGTGAGTGGTATTTATTATTTAATACGATTAACCAATAAAAATCCCTTTACACCGCGAATTGGGCGACACATACCTCTTTGACGGTGGCAAAACTTGTGAAACTGATGCCTGCGAATGCTACATTGTGTTAAAGTTGAACAGAAACGATTTTGCTTGTTCCATTGGTTTTCAGAATGAGTGGTTTCGTGAGTGAAGCCAATGAAAAGTGCTATTAATAAGCAGAACGTTAGGTGAGCCATCTACGGACGAAGTTCACAAACACTTGATTGGAGAGTTAGGAGTGTTTTTAGTCTAGATTGTCATGGGAAAAAAACAAACAACAATAGAAGACATTTGATGTAAGGTATAAAAGAAAAATATAAATATGGTCGGAGAAAAGTATGCCCGATGAGTGGAATCTCAGTACCATCTGCCCGATTCACAAAAAAGGAGACCGCCTCCTCTGCGCCATTTATAGAGGCATAAGCCTTTTAAACATCGCCTATAAGATCGTGTCCAGCGTTTTATGTGAACGTCTCAAGCCGACCTGATAGGTCCTTACCAATGCGGCTTCAGACCTGGAAAATCTACCACCGACCAAATATTCACATTACGCCAGATCCTGGAGAAAACCCAAGAGTATGACATCGACACCCACCACCTGTTCGTCGATTTTAAAGCCGCCTACGAAAGTGTTAATAGAGTCGAACTGTATCGTGCCATGTCTAACTTTAGAATCCCTGCTTAACTGATACGCCTTATCAGGATGACGTTGGAGAATGCTCGCTGTTCCGTCCAAGTTGGTAGAGACTCTATTGAAATCTTCGAAACCACCAGAGGGCTAAGACAAGGTGACGCACTGTCATGTAGCTGTTTTAATATTGTGCTTGAAAATGTAAAACGGAGCACCCATGCCAGCACATCAGGCACCATTTTCAATAGATCGACAAAATTACTTGGGTTTGCTGATGACATAGACGTGATAGGAAGAACAAAGCGAGCAGTAACCGGTGCTTTCACTACTATGGAGTCAGCAGCAAGCAGAATGGGGCTGAAAATAAACGAGGACAAGACGAAGTATATGCTTTCATCAACAAAAGTCCAATCCCACCACCGAATTGGTCAGAACGTAACCATTGATAGGTATAACTTCGAGGTAGTCAGTGAATTTGTCTACCTGGGCACTGCTGTAAACACAGAAACAACATCAGCGCTGAAATCAAACGCAGACTAACTCTTGCTAATCGCTGTTTCTTTGGGCTGAGTAAGCAATTGAGGAGTAAAGCCCTATCGAGAAGAAACAAGTTGACACTGTATAAAACACTCATCATCCCGGTCCTGCTATATGGTGCGGAAGCATGGACCCTCTCCCAATCGGATGAAAATTCACTTGGAGTCTTCGAGAGAAAAGTTCTGCGTACGATCTATGGTCCTGTCTGCGTAAATCGCGAAAACAACGTTTGGAGAAGAAGATATAACAATGAACTGTACGAGCTGTACAGCGACATAAGCCTAGCCAGAAAACTTCGAATCCAAAGACTAAGATGGCTGGGCCATGTAGAGCGAATGGACATCGACGCTCCAGCTCGTAAAGTCTTCAACGCCAAACCCGAGGGAGTCAGAAGCCAAGGTAGACCTCATCTTCGATGGAGTGACCAGGTAGAGGGAGACATCCGTCAACTTGGAGTACGAAATTGGAGACAGCAGGCTAGAGATCGAGCCGGCTGGAGGGGCATTCTCAGCAAGGCCTTGGAGTACCACGCTTCAGTGGCGCCAACATAAGTAAGTAAGTAAGTATAAGAGAAAACTAGCGCCACCGTTGAAGAAGTTCACAACTAAAAAACATAATTACTATAAAAATATATATACAATGCCCTTGGGATTTTCGTTAGATAATAACAACTTAAATCTCAATCCACTGTAAAATCCCTTGAGTGAGAGTACATTATACAAAAAAAATACAAAATCCTGCATGGAATTTAAGGATGAAAAGGAACTCTAAGCTTCCTCGTTTTCTTAAGCTTTGTTATCATCGCTTGCATGTTCAATGATGAAAGTTGGTAAAGTAGATGTTTTGTCGCAAGAGAAAAAAAAACAAACTCAACCTGCTCAGAGAATGAGTAACAGCCTGCATGGAAAGTGACCACTTGACAAGTGGAATTGCTGTTTTACAGAAAAAGAAAAGCCTTATCCCAGGCAAAAGCAGGAATTTTATTTTATTTACCAGCCTAACTTATTAAAGGCTATGTATTTTTCTTCCACTTTCTCGTGGAATAGTAAAATAGAAGAAAACAAATGATTTGTATGGTTGGGTCAATTGTTCCTTTCTGTCATGTTTTGCATAGAGTAGGGTAACACTATTTTTACGCTTAATGATAACTGACAAGTGATAAGCTTTGCAGGAGGATAAAACCGCAATATTGAACAAGGACGCATTGCTCTAGTTGAGTTGTGCAATTTATTTTGCAGTATTTACCCTTAACTTATATTCTCTTATAGTTTTTGGAATCTCAGTACCATCTGCCCAATCCACAAAAAAGGACGCCGCCTTATCTGCGCCAACTATAGAGGCATAAGCCTTTTAAACATCGCGTATAAGATCCTGTCCACCGTTTTATGTGCGGTTTCACACCTGGTAAATCTAGGACCGACCAAATTTTCACATTACGCCAGATCCTAAAGAAAACCAAAGAATATAACATCGTCGATTTTAAGGCAGCCTACGACAGTGTTAATAGAGTTGAATTATCACGTGCCATGTCTAACTTTAGAATCCCTGCTAAATTGGAATGCCTTATCAAGATGACGTTGGAAAATGCTCGCTGTTCCGTCCAAGTTGGTAGGGACTCTACTGAAACTTTCGAAACCACCAAATTGCTTAGACAAGGTGACGCACTGTCATGCAGCTGTTTTTACATTGTGCTGAAAAATGTCATACGGAACACCCATGCCCATGCCAGCACATCGGGCACCATCTTTAATAAATCGACACAATTACTTGGGTTTGCAGACGACATTGACGTGATAGGAAGAACAAACCGAGTAGTAACCGGTGCCTTCACTATCATGGAATGGGACTGAAAATAAACAAGGACAAGACGAAGTTTATGCTTTCATCAACAATAGTCAAATCCCACCACAGACTTGGGCAGAACGTGACCATTGATAGGTATAACTTCGAGGTAGTCAATGAATTTTTCTATCTGGATACTCCTGTTAACACAGGCAACAACATCAGCGCTGAAATCAGACGTAAAATAACTCTTGCTTATCGCTGTTTCTTTGGGCTAAATAAGCAATTAAGGAATAAAGCCCTAGCTATTGAGAAGAACTAAGGAGACACTGTACAGAATACTCATCATTCCGGTCCTGCTATATGCTGCAGAAGCATGGACTCTCTTTCAATCGGATGAAAAGTCACTTGGAGTCTTGGACAGAAAAGTTCTGCGTAAACCGTGAAAACATCATTTGGCGAAGAAGATACAACGATGAACTATACGTGCTGTATGGCGACATAAGTCTAGCCAGAACAATTGGAATTCAGCGACGAAGATGGTTGGGCCATGTAGAGCGAATGGAAATCGACGATCTAGCTAGTAAAGTCTTCAACGCCAAACTAGAGGGAGTCAGAAGCCAAGGTAGACCTCATCTTCTATGGAGCGACCCAGAAGCAGTGTTGTTCCATGTAGACAAAACATGTATACTACACGATTGTCTACGTGTAGACAATTCAACGTAGACAATTCATCATAGTCTACATGTCAATGTAGACAATGTAGACAATCAATTTTGTTTCAATTTTCCAACTTTTTTTGTCTTCTAAATCATAAAACAAAACAAATTTGTTTTATTTTAGTCTTCCACTCTGCATTTTGTATTTATTAAAAAAACCACTTCTATTGGAAATACTTTCTTCATAATTATACAATAAGATGTCTTATTCATACTCGTCTTCGACGTCTTCATCAAAACAATTATATTGATTATCCTCAATTCTTAGTGAATAATAAAGATCGTTCAAAAGTCAAGCGATTTCTTGGTAAACTTGAAAAAACTCTTTCGATTTGAGCGGAAGAGGCTGGAATAAGAATAAATTTTTTGTTTGCCAAATTTGAAGTATTTGGATGTTTTATAGAGGGCATATTCCAAACAAAATTGGTTTTTTAATATCTTTTCCATAAAGAATCTTAAAAATCTTGATTTTTATTAACACAGTCCCAATCTTTAATCAACAAACGGAACAGTCAACCGCTTGACACGTGTTAATTAAAGTGCAGACTGGATCAAGAAGCTCGATATAACTGCAATATGCTACATACTTGTTGTTAGATTTTATTAAAATAAATCCAAGTCATCAAAGCATATTTCAACAACAAAGGACTGAATTATTAGATATTCAATTTAAATCAAACACGTACCTTTTGTAATTCAAAATAAACCATGCGACAGAATAATGAAGAATGCCAGATTGGAATGGAATTACTGCATTGTCTACATTGTCGACGTTGTCGACTTCATTGTCTACATTGTCGACTTCATTGTCGACATTGTCTACATTGTTGACGCAATTGTCTACGTAGAAAGGTAGACAGTCAAAGTCGACGCGTAGAGGAACAACACTGCCCAGAAGAAGGAGATCTCTGACAACTAAGAGTGCACAATCGGTGACGGCAGGCTAGAGGTTAAGCCGGCTGGAGGGACATACTGAGCAGGGTCTAGGAGAAACACACTCTAGTGGAGCCATCATAAGTAAGTAAAGTAACTTATATTCTTGCTTGTTCCAAACTCTGAAGGCACACTCCACCGTACAGCTTTTAATTTAAAGAGTGACTTTTATCTACATAACCAATATTTTAATAAGCAATAAGACCCTTAACGGCATATCTAATAAATGTCCCCTCCTGTCTCCATGAAACCAATATCTTAGATGTAAAATATTCCATACGCACCTTTTAAGTTAGTATCTACTTCTTTCCAATCAAAGTTCCATTGCGACACTCTCAACAATTCCAATTGGTAGTGTCTACCTAAACCAGCGCAGAGCAGCAAACGTTAACGCAACTCGAATCAATATCCCCTTTACACACCTACTACCTAAGAGTATACCTAACCTTCTGGCTTGAAAGGTGTCTGGCTGCTACAAGCGAAAACATCATTAAGCCATGTCCACATAAATGTCGTACAAATCGCCAGTGCAAATTGTAACACGGAATCAATTTCTGCGGTGCGGTGTAGGCATAGGCACCAGCACTACACACAGTTGTCCAGGCAATTTAATTTCTATTCAATTATCGGCCAAAACAACCGCACAACACCGGGTGACAGATATGTCATATTAAAATACCGCAGGTAAATTGGATTCCATGTTGCTTGCTTCCAGCAGGCAGGGGGCTAAAGCAGCTGCCACACAGCTAGCTAGTTTATTAGTGTTTACCTCGTTTCCTTATAAACATAAAAGTTTTATATGTCATAGATGCACATTGTCTTTGTTATTTTGGTAAATCATTATTTTGCATGTGATACCCAGTGTATACAGGGTGATTCAAAGAAAAGAAAGCCAAAAACTTCTCCTTTTATTTTGTTTTTAAATTAAATTGTTTTAACGAATAGTTTAAAAAATATAAATTTTCAAACTCAAAATTTTGAAAAAAAATTTGAAAAAATAATTTTAAAACTAATTTTTTTCAAAATTTTACGTAGTTAAGTATAATTTTTGTTCTCAGAATTCAACGCTTCCATTAATCTTTAATCCAACACTGAAAACCGTATGGGTCTACGACTTTTTTTTGCCAAGGTATTCAAAAATAACCGAACCTACTTCTTCACAAAAACACGAAAAAATTGGCTAAATGGTCACTTGTGCCATCCCGTAAGGCTAGGTTTTCTTGTTTTTGTGAAGAAGTAGGTTCGGTTATTTTTGAATACCTTGGCAAGAAAAAGTCGTAGAGCCATACGGTTTTCAGTGTTGGATTAAAGATTAATGGAAGCGTTGAATTCTGAGAACAAAAATTATACTTAAATACGTAAAATTTTGAAAAAAATTAGTTTTAAAATTATTTTTTCAAATTTTTTTCAAAATTTTGAGTTTGAAAATTTATATTTTTTAAAATATTCGTTAAAACAATTTAATTTAAAAACAAAATAAAAGGAGAAGTTTTTGGCTTTCCAAAAAAGTATAACACGGTGTTGTAAACGAACCCGTTGATTTTAAATATTTTTTTTTACAAAATAAGTCAATTTTTCAGAAAATTGCCCCTCCCGGCTAAACGGAGGGGAATAGAACCCCCCCTCCCATACGATTTTTTTCTTGTCTCAACTTAACCTACACGCTCTAGCTTTTTGGCACAACGCTGGTGAATCACCCTGTTATGTATATTTCTATAGAAGTTTCAATATGAGGAACGTTAGGTACGGCATCTATTTGACGACGAACAAAACAAAACAAAACAAAACATTGGAGGTTTTTGTCTAGATTTCCATTAAAGCCAAAAAACAAAAGAAGACATTTGTTATAAGGTAGAGTAAAAAATGTTCCATGATAATACTATAAAAATATGTATACAATATTGATCCAGGTTGATTTTATTTTGTTCTTCCATTGTATATATAAACTATAGTACTACCACTAGAGGTGCGCCATCTATCGAGGAAAAACTAAGCTCTGGAATAACATGGGAAGGAACAACAACAATTAAAATGGTGGAAATTGTTGTTGTTGCATCCCATGGTATTCTAGATCCTAGTTTTTCGTCGATAGATGGCGCACCTCAAGTGGGAATACTTTAGTTTATATATGCAATGGTTTTACTAACTAAATAACAGTTTGACAAATTGATTTTGTTAAAATGTGGGTCATCCAAATCATTTTATATAGAAATAGAACCTATATTAATATCAGTTGGGAGTTTTAAGTAATGTCTTGTTTTGCCGTTAAGAGCGCTGCGTATGCAGCAAAGGTGTAGCAACGAAATTCATTTAATTTTTTCCTCCCTTGAATACTTGTCACTTTTTGATATCGTATAATGTAGAGCTCTCGTTTCATTATTATTTTCAATGATGACAATATTCGCAGCATGTTGTTTTCTCCTGAGTTAATGACTTGTTTTGCCGTCCGCGGCCGAGCAGCAAAACTCTCAAGTGATATTACTATAGGTTCTATACACAATCTCCAAATGCGGAAAACTTCAAAACCTGCAAACTTTGAACTGTCAACGTTGTTTTGAAAATGTTCGTTTTGTACATTGAAATTATTTTAAATTGTAATTTGAATGCAATCTATGGAGCAATCTATTGCGGACGCATAAGCAAGCAAGCATCTATATTACCCAAAGTCAAACAGGTACCTAGAGACATAAGAGTTCATTCCTTTGAAAGTGTGCCGCCATCTGTCTGTGAATGATCGATGCAAGCAAGCAATTGATTATCAGGTCGATATTTTGATCTATTAAATGAAATTACGAGTACCTACAACTAATTAGAGTTGGAGAAAAATAAACTATTCCAAAAGGAGACCTTAGTTGATTAATGTGAGTAGAGTATATCTGTTTGCATCATAGAAACATGGAATGAGGAAAGAATGCAGCAAACTGTAGAGATGAGCGTATGGGTTTTGTAATGTTTATTCATTATTCATCATTTATAAAAAAAAGATTGTAGTAACGCATGTATAAGCGCATGTCTGAAGGATATTGGAATGGAATTTGATATGCAAATAATAACAATTATCTGCAGTTTTTATTTTGCAGAAATACAATCTGTCTTGCCGTGTCAAAGGGGATTTGTGTGAAACTGACGTGAAGCGGAGAGTCGCATTTTGTTTGCAAACGAATTCTATAATGTCATCAGGTCTGAAATTTAAACGAAATTTCACGATGAAATTCTTTAATGTTCTTTGCCAAATTGTCAAACGACACGGAGCTGCCCTCAATTATTTTTTCTTGGAATTCACAAAGAAGTAGGTACGATTCATATTTGAAGTAAATCATACTGTTTTGGCATAAGAAAGACACACACTCACATTTGAATTGTAGGACAACTCATATTCTTCTAAGCTTTTCAATCATCGTAAGGTTAGGTTTCATTTAAACACCCAATAGAACGAGTCAAAATAATTGAAGTAGCCGTATTTCATTTTAGGTAAAAAGGTAAGCATAAGTTTTGTTGATAATGAAAATTTGTCACCTAACCTAAGTATATGAAATCTTAACAAACAATCCATGATTGACTTTTGTTTCGTTTTAAAACAATATTTCTGATTTAAGTCAACTTTGGATTTTCTTTCCATAAGAATTCAAAGTAATCGTATTTCAATGATACGATTAAGCCAGATTAGGGGCCAGTTATAGCTATCATTGAAATGCGTCCGTGAAAATATTGGTTGCTGATTTTAAGACGATTAAGCAAACAAAACGCAACTCCATGTTTATTAATCAATCATGATTCTTGTAAAATATAGTATCTCCAAGATTTTTTTGACGACAGTAATGTTCGATATGAAATAAAATAAATGTATTCTTCATTATTTGGGTGGCATTTGTATAAGAATTTTTTAAATTGATGTTTGTCAATTATGGCGATTTTTATTGGTCACGTTAGATCAATATTTGTTGATCTAAGATCAATGTGTTTTGATCTGACAGCTAAATTTTAATTTCCTTTGGTCAACAAATCAATTTTTTTTCGATCTTAGATCAATATCTTAAATCTCATTTCCTTTCGAGATTTAACACATACCACAATAATTTTTGACATTTCTCGAACAGCAGACTTTTAAGCATTGCGAGAATTCAATTCTATTCCGGAATTTTCGCTGATGTTTCAAATCGCTAAAAAATTTATGAAAAAATCAAAAAAAAAATGAGCAAAAATATGCTAAAAGCCTGCATTTTATTTTTTTCCACCCGATCGGCCACTGCGCAGTTTTCGCTGATGTTTCAAACCTTTTAAAAAATTTATGAAAAACTCAAAAAAAAAAAAAAAAAAAAAATTGCATTTTATTTTTGTCTTCCATCCGATCGGAACCAAACATTCACTGGAACCATTCCTAGACTAAACAATATTTAGCCTGAAAAATTCATAAAATTCCGTTCCGTTTCCAGTTTTCTATATTATATATATATATGTAGATTACCTAATTAATTAATTAATTAAAAAGACGAATTCTGTCTTAGCAAACATATAGTTTATAAGTAAATATTCAGCTGATTGCACATAATTGTAGGCTTACACAAAGTCTTACACTTTCAGTGAATAGATAGTTATGCTAAGGGCCAGTTGTATGTACAGTCGTAGTTTATCCTCGGATCAAAATATAAAAACGATTTACCTAGGTTCGTGTTTGGATAATTAATGTTAAGACGGTGGTTCAAGTGTGGTTTAAGAGTTAACCCATCGATTTCGGTGGATTAAATAAAGTTGCCCAACTAATTAAGAAGTTAAAAACGAGATTCAGTGCTGAACCGCTATTGTACAACTGGTATTAAATCATCTTCGAGATAGATAACTCATTTAGTAGGATTGGCTTAAGGTGTTTTTAGTGGCCTTAAAATCTCAAACTACTATTGTAGGAATTGGAGGACTGCATAGTGTCTTTGAGATTTTTGCCTTAAAAAAAATCTATTTCTCAGTCAATGGTTACCATCCTTATTACCGACACCTTTCAGTGCAAACTATGTGAACCTTAATAAAAGTAGACGCCATAAATCACCGTCGTTTTCGACGGGTTTTCAGCTAGTGTTTTATTAACTAAAAGAAAACATATGCAATTGACGGCGAAAAGTCACTTTGTCAACTGACTATTGCGAATTAAATGAAAAATATGAAGACATTCGCGAGATAATTGTTTGCGAAATGAAATATGCGACTTATCGGGCACCCATTTTATTGGTTTAGCAATTGTTTGATGTGAAATCTAAAATATTGAATCAAGTTTTCTTGGCCATAATTGTTCATGTTATGAAAAAATTCAAGGAATCAAATCTGCGGAAATTAGTTCAATACAGGGCGGCCTGATGGCTTCAATTCAGTCAAATTCCTGGGTTTCGTTTTGTACACCTCCTGCTTGACCCCATAAAAAACCTGGTGCAATTAGGTCAGGTGGATGGCTGTGTGCTGTATGAATAGGGTAGACCCTGATTGTTATCAACCTGGCGATGCCCAGCATTGCAACTGTTTCATACGCATCAATTGTGCTTATTTTACCTCCTAGTGGTAGCCATCGGGTACTGGTCTTGTCCACCCGGACTTGATTATTCTGTTTCTCTTGTTGGGTAGCAGTTTATTCTGTACGAACCCCTCAGAAAGCAAGCGAGCAACAGATGAGATGAAGAAGTTATATGGTTCCCGTGCAGCACAAATAAATTATACAGGATGTTATGGGAGCTGTCACTTTCCAGGGTATGCACGCAGCCTTGCGCTGCACGATGTCTCTATTCCTTAAAAGGCTGCCTAGTTTTATTGCAGCCACAACAACAAACGAAAAAAAAATTAAATAATTAGTAGCATTACTTATTTTGACAGTTTTGCTGAAAACAGATGTGCGGCGTTTATTCGCACACAATAAACAAGCTTTGATAGAGTCGAACACAATTGAATTTTTCGAACTCAGAAGTGGAGTTTGGCCATTGTTTAATACATTTGTATAGTAATTTCATGGAACATGTTTTTTAGTTCTGAACTTCGTTAATGGCCGCACTAGTTGTTTTATCTAGTTTACGTCAAATGTCTTCTATTGTTGTTTTTGCTTTAGATAGCAATCTAGACAAAAACCACTCCTAAATCACCAATCAAGTGTTTGTGAACGTCTTCCATAGATGGCGCACCAAACGTTCCTCTTACTGGGAATATATATATAATATAGATTAAAAATACAATCTTTTGGTTCAAGTTAGAAAACTTAACATGTAATCTTAAAAGAGAAACAGTGTTGCTGTTTCGTGCTTTAAGCACGTAAAAATTAATGATTTGATGATTTCTATTATATAAAAACTATAATGTTAAAGTTAAATGTTTAAATTGCTACTGTAGGTAGTGCATAAATGATTAAACATATAACATATTGAAAACAATTGAACAGATATTTTCTAAAATGTCAATTTGGAAACAAAATCCAAGGCAACACGTCAAAAGTAAACAAAACAAAATAACTTTTAAAAAAAAAAAATCCAGTGCAACGGTTGTCGTAAACATAACAAAACAAGAGGAAATAATGAAAAAGTTGTAAAAAAGAAAGAGAAAAAAGATAGCTTGGTGTTCAACCAACACTTTTTTAGCAAATTTCCAAATTATCTTATTTCGGCCCTTATGAAATCATGTGAATTACATTTTATTTAAGTGTTTATAAACGCTCTCTTGTGTATTTTGAGCAAGGACTAGCTAGCCACACGAGTAAAGTAAAAAGCAAAAAAATCTTTAAAATTGGCGTGCAGACAGACACTACAATCTGCCTTCGATTTGACAGAACTAGACATTATACAAATTCAAAAGTATGCACATCTGTTTTGAGTTCGGCTATGCATGCAGCGCTGCGTGCAGACCCTCTGCATGTCTCTTATCGGCTTGAGGGTTTCGTGGCATAAGCGAACGCATTGTCACAATCCGCATTAAGTCCAAATTCAGCAAGATCTCGCTGATCTGCGTCCACGCCCATACGGAGGAAAAAGATGGCACGACCAAAGAAGAATTCTACGATCTTCTCGAGAAGACGTTTGATGAGTGCCTAAAAATATTCTTCTTGACTTCAACGCCAAAATCGGAAAGGAGGGTCACTTTGGCTCGACAGTTGGAAAGCATAGCCTGCACGACAACACTTCCGGTAACCGACACAGGCTAATCGACTTCACTGCGGGGCGAAATTTCATCTTAGCTAGCACATACTTCTCATACACCTCAATATACACAAGGGGACCTGGCGGTCTCCTGATCAAAATACCGTCAACCGAATTGATCACATTTCAATTGATAGCAGACATGCCTCCAGTGTCATGGATGTCCGCATTTTCCGAGGGGCCAACATAGACTCGGACGACTACCTTGTTGTAGCTAAAGTGCGAATGCGGATCTCCACCAGACCGCAGAATCGAGCATCCACTATGAAAAAGTTTGATGTTGCGAGGTTACAATCGCAAGAGACCGCCACAACCTTTTCCAACCATTCTCCTCTTATCTCTCGACAAGCACGGCGCCTGCGCCAAACCCAGAGGCCCAGTGGCAACTTTGCAAAATGGCCATCAAAACCGCAGCTATGGATGTTTTGGGTTTCTTAAGGCGACCACAACGAAAGACCTGGTTCGATGATGAGTGCAGGCTCGCACACTTGGCCAAAGACGAAGCCTATCATGCAGTTCTGAATGCCAAAACCAGAGCTGCCAATAGCGGATCCCGTGCGGTATACCAGCAAAAGAGGGAGGAGAAACATCGGCTTTTCAGAAGAAAAAAGAGAGAACTGGAAAAATGAATGGTTGAATCTATTGAGGGGTGCTACGGCAGAAGCAATGTTTGAAAGTTCTACCAAAGGGTAAAACAATCGTCCAAGGGTTACAAAGCCCGAGCGGAAGCATGAAGAGACGAGGGTGGGAATGTCGTAGTAGATACACAGTCGGTGCTGAGAATTTGGAAAGAACACTTCTGCAGACTGTTAAACGGCGAAGACAACCAACTAGTCGCTGTCAGGCAGAATGATCCATTCGATTTTGATGATGATGAAGAAAATCTCCGTCCACCCGACCAAGAAGAAGTTCGGGTAGCAATATCTAAACTAAAGTCCAACAAGGCTGCTGGAGCGGATAGCCTTACGGCTGAAGTCTTGAAAGCAGCGAGAGATGACTTGGTGAGGAGCATACACCAACTCATCTGTACAATCTGGTCGGATGAAATTTTGCCTGACGAATGCAACCTCAGCATTGTGTGCCCTATCCACAAGAAAGGAGATACTCTAAACTGCGTCAACTACAGAGGTATAAGTCTCCTAAATGTCGCATATAAAATCTTGTCGGCCATTCTGTGTGAACGTCTGAACCCCTTCGCACGTGAACTGATTGGCCGTTATCAGTGTGGTTTCAGGCCCGGAAAGTCAACCGTCGACCAAATTTTCACACTTCAGCAAATGGAAAAGACCCAAGAATTTCAGATCGATACTCACCACCTCTTTATTGATTCTAAAGTCGTCTATGACAGCGTCAAAAAGAACCAGCTATACAGAGACATGTCACGTCTTGGCATCCCTACTAAACTCGTTCGATTGTGCAGGATGACTTAAGAGATGTTGCGCTGCTCCGTCAAGGTTTATAAGAACACCACCGACTCATTTAATGTCGAGAAAGGCTTACGACAGGGTGATGCGCTGTCATGTAACCTCTTCAACATCATTCTTGAAGCAATCGTACGCAACTCGCATGTCAACACCAGGGGGACAATTTTTCTTAAATTCATTCAATTACTTGGCTATGCTGATGATATTGACATTATTGGAAGAACAAAGCGCGCTGTCAGTGGAGCATTCGCAAGTATTGAAGAGGAGGCGGTAAAAATGGGTCTGGCTTTCTACGAAGTTCATAAGTCTGGGATAGAGGCAGTTCATCGTAATTTTATTCGATTTGCTTTAAAAGGTCTCTCCTGGGCGGATCCATACAACCTCCCACCTTACGAACACCGGATTCAACTAATTCAGATTCAAACTTTGCCACAAAGGCGTATTAACAATGATGTTATTTTTATTCACCGAGGTTTAACACGATCTTTGGACTCACCCGATCTTCTGTCATGTGTAGGTTTTAAGTATCGCGGAGGGGCTCATCATCTTCGTAGATTAGAGCTATTGCAATGCCCCCAACACCGTACTAATTATGGCATGAATGAACCTCTTACCCGCATGTGCAAACTTTTCAACTCAAATAAAAGTATTGTTGATTTTAATATTAGTAAATCCTGTCTAAAAAAACATTTAAAACCAGTGCACCACGCTCATAATTTATGTTTAGTATGTATAAATGTAGTTGTTTATTTTTTTTTTTATTTTGTGCTTGTGTTATGCTATTTGTATATTTTGCTTACTAACAACTAACACCTGCACTAAATGATGTAGCCAGTGAGCACATAATATTTGTTGGCTAATCTCTGATTGTAAGTTAATGCTTGATATAAGCTTCTTACTCTCGAGAACTGATAGTGCAAAAAAAAAAGTATATGCTGTCTTCGGGTGTAGAAGATCATCACCGTAGGCTCGGACAAGACGTCACAATGGACAGATATAACTTTGAGGTTGTCAAGGACTTTGTCTATTTGGGTTCCACTATAACCTCTCAGAACAACATCAGTGAAGAGATCAGTCGGAGAATCACTCTTGCCAATCGCTGTTTCTTCGGGCTTAGAAGGCATCTTAGTAGCAAAGCCCTCTCTCAAAGGACCAATGAGACACTATACAAGACCCTTATCATCCCAGTTCTGCTGTATGGGGAAGAAAGGTGGACACTGACACAATCGGATGAGTACAGGCTGGGGTGCTTTGAAAGAAAGATTATTCGGGTGATATTCGGTCCTGTATGTATCAATGGAGTATGGAGGAGAAGATTCAATGGCGAACTGTACGGGCTATACAGCGACATTGACTGGGTTAATGATATATATTAAGTGAGAACTTATCGAAATCATTCTCTCTCTTTATATAAGCCCCGTTGTATATATATAAGGATTAGGCTTAGATGTTAAATGTTATTAGTTTTAAGGCAGTCTTATTTCCAAGCTAATAAAGAATGGACTCAACTCACTCGGTCTTTGATTTATATACATTAATGGTGACGAGATAAAAAAAAAAAAAAAAAAGGTTTGAATTAAATGGAAACAGTAACTGAAAAAAAAGAAGACCTAAAACTGGAAAGTGAAAACTATACCAAAAGTGAAAGTGTTGATAAAGTTGAAAGTAAGCCTTTAATTAGTGAAACAAAAATGGCGTTCATTGGAACAGTCGAATTTTTCATACCAGGTAAAGATTTTACGGAGTATAAAGAACGACTTCAACATTTACTTTCAATTAATAAAATAACAGACGATAAAATAAAAGTTTCATATTTGATCACTTTAATCGGTCCGGAGTCGTATAAAATCATTAAATCATTAACTGATCCAGATAAACCCGATAAGAAAACGTATGAGGAACTAATAACCATAATGGAGAAACATTTTACTCCAAAAGTGAATTTAATTGCCGAGCTATTCATATTTTATAAAAGGAATCAAAAACTGCATGAGACAATAAATGATTACATATTAGAGTTGAAAATGTTAGCTCAGTCATGTGACTTTAAACTGTTTTTTGATGACGCTCTCAGAGATAAATTAGTTTGCGGAGTAGTAAATGAGAGTATTCAGCAAAAACTATTAAATTAGTCTGAGCTCACATTTGAAAAGGCATGTGAATGTGCAAAAAATATGGAGTTGACACACAAACAATTGAAGGAGATGAGACCGGAACATCATAACAGCATCGATCTTATGCGTAATCAAAATCAATTTAGCCAGCAGAGAAAGAAGTCAGTATAGAAGATTAAGGGGTCAGTTATAGCGATACGGAAAACCAAACCGAAAAAAATTTTAGATAGAAAATTTTGTATGTTCCGATTTGATTCTTACTACAAATGCTACACCCATCGATGGCAATCAATTCAGAGAATGTTTTTTGTTCATAATCATTTTAATTGAACAAATACTTTTTGTAAAAAATGTATTTATTTATTTTTCTGTTATACGTAAAAAGGAAAAATAACAAATTTCGTTTTTAACAAAAAGTACAAGTTCAATTCAAATTTTTGTTTCCAAAATAAATTCTCTGAGTTGGTTGCCATCGATCAGTGTAGCATTTATGTTTTAAATCGAACTATAACATACTAAATTTTCCATTTGAAAATATTTTCGGTTTTGTTTTCCGTATCATGAACGGGGATCATCTAACGAAAAGCGACCATATACACAGGGGCAGCAGAACAATTACGAAGAGGACAAAAGGAATTGGAGGAATGCGGTTTGTTATAAATGTGGACCAAAGGGTCATTTGCGAAAGTATTGTAGAAAAAATAATTATTTTACAAAAAAAAAATAATATGAAAGTAAATTATGTAGAGGATGTGACGGATGAAATAAATGAATTATCACTAGGCTATATAAATTCTTTTACTAATATTAATAGTTTGGCTCAAGTAGTTAATTTGTATATATAAACTAGCTGACCCACCCGGCTTCGCTCGGTTAGACAAATCTTAGTTTCATACGGATTAAATGAATTACAATTTAAAAAATATAATTGCAGTATTTAAAAACTGACAGGAAACACATTTTTTACTTAAAACATACATAAGTGTCGTTAAGAAATATTTATTTTTTGTGCATTCGTCTTGAAAAAAAAAGTTAAAAATTCTGTCCGTCTGTATGTCTGTATGTATAGACACCTACAGCCCAAACGGGTGGGCCGAATTGCTTCAAACTTGGTATATAGATTTTTTTAGGTATTGGAAGGTGGAAGAACAGCACACTGAGCACTGAAGCTTTCGTTAAACCTGCGAATCAAAGAAAATCCTGTTTGCAGCATTTTAAAGCAATCAGTCATGGCAAAAGTGGTGATATTAGCAAGCGGATTTCCGAAATCACTTCCCGTGATTCTGAAACCAACAGCGGCGTATGAATAAATCTCATGTCTCAAGGCATCGTTTTTTTCGGTATGTGCAAACCATTCAATTGAGTGTAAATATGCAAGTGTTCTTTGGACTTGCCTATGGCATGCCGCCTCATCATTTGAGTTTTAAAGTTGGATTTATCATCTTAATGCTACGAAACCTTTATGCCCCGATAATCAATCACGGAATCAATTTCTGCGGTGCGGTGTAGGCATAGGCACCAGCACTACACACAGTTGTCCAGGCAATTTAATTTCTATTCAATTATCGGCCAAAACAACCGCACAACACCGGGTGACAGATATGTCATATTAAAATACCGCAGGTAAATTGGATTCCATGTTGCTTGCTTCCAGCAGGCAGGGGGCTAAAGCAGCTGCCACACAGCTAGCTAGTTTATTAGTGTTTACCTCGTTTCCTTATAAACATAAAAGTTTTATATGTCATAGATGCACATTGTCTTTGTTATTTTGGTAAATCATTATTTTGCATGTGATACCCAGTGTATACAGGGTGATTCAAAGAAAAGAAAGCCAAAAACTTCTCCTTTTATTTTGTTTTTAAATTAAATTGTTTTAACGAATAGTTTAAAAAATATAAATTTTCAAACTCAAAATTTTGAAAAAAAATTTGAAAAAATAATTTTAAAACTAATTTTTTTCAAAATTTTACGTAGTTAAGTATAATTTTTGTTCTCAGAATTCAACGCTTCCATTAATCTTTAATCCAACACTGAAAACCGTATGGGTCTACGACTTTTTTTTGCCAAGGTATTCAAAAATAACCGAACCTACTTCTTCACAAAAACACGAAAAAATTGGCTAAATGGTCACTTGTGCCATCCCGTAAGGCTAGGTTTTCTTGTTTTTGTGAAGAAGTAGGTTCGGTTATTTTTGAATACCTTGGCAAGAAAAAGTCGTAGAGCCATACGGTTTTCAGTGTTGGATTAAAGATTAATGGAAGCGTTGAATTCTGAGAACAAAAATTATACTTAAATACGTAAAATTTTGAAAAAAATTAGTTTTAAAATTATTTTTTCAAATTTTTTTCAAAATTTTGAGTTTGAAAATTTATATTTTTTAAAATATTCGTTAAAACAATTTAATTTAAAAACAAAATAAAAGGAGAAGTTTTTGGCTTTCCAAAAAAGTATAACACGGTGTTGTAAACGAACCCGTTGATTTTAAATATTTTTTTTTACAAAATAAGTCAATTTTTCAGAAAATTGCCCCTCCCGGCTAAACGGAGGGGAATAGAACCCCCCCTCCCATACGATTTTTTTCTTGTCTCAACTTAACCTACACGCTCTAGCTTTTTGGCACAACGCTGGTGAATCACCCTGTTATGTATATTTCTATAGAAGTTTCAATATGAGGAACGTTAGGTACGGCATCTATTTGACGACGAACAAAACAAAACAAAACAAAACATTGGAGGTTTTTGTCTAGATTTCCATTAAAGCCAAAAAACAAAAGAAGACATTTGTTATAAGGTAGAGTAAAAAATGTTCCATGATAATACTATAAAAATATGTATACAATATTGATCCAGGTTGATTTTATTTTGTTCTTCCATTGTATATATAAACTATAGTACTACCACTAGAGGTGCGCCATCTATCGAGGAAAAACTAAGCTCTGGAATAACATGGGAAGGAACAACAACAATTAAAATGGTGGAAATTGTTGTTGTTGCATCCCATGGTATTCTAGATCCTAGTTTTTCGTCGATAGATGGCGCACCTCAAGTGGGAATACTTTAGTTTATATATGCAATGGTTTTACTAACTAAATAACAGTTTGACAAATTGATTTTGTTAAAATGTGGGTCATCCAAATCATTTTATATAGAAATAGAACCTATATTAATATCAGTTGGGAGTTTTAAGTAATGTCTTGTTTTGCCGTTAAGAGCGCTGCGTATGCAGCAAAGGTGTAGCAACGAAATTCATTTAATTTTTTCCTCCCTTGAATACTTGTCACTTTTTGATATCGTATAATGTAGAGCTCTCGTTTCATTATTATTTTCAATGATGACAATATTCGCAGCATGTTGTTTTCTCCTGAGTTAATGACTTGTTTTGCCGTCCGCGGCCGAGCAGCAAAACTCTCAAGTGATATTACTATAGGTTCTATACACAATCTCCAAATGCGGAAAACTTCAAAACCTGCAAACTTTGAACTGTCAACGTTGTTTTGAAAATGTTCGTTTTGTACATTGAAATTATTTTAAATTGTAATTTGAATGCAATCTATGGAGCAATCTATTGCGGACGCATAAGCAAGCAAGCATCTATATTACCCAAAGTCAAACAGGTACCTAGAGACATAAGAGTTCATTCCTTTGAAAGTGTGCCGCCATCTGTCTGTGAATGATCGATGCAAGCAAGCAATTGATTATCAGGTCGATATTTTGATCTATTAAATGAAATTACGAGTACCTACAACTAATTAGAGTTGGAGAAAAATAAACTATTCCAAAAGGAGACCTTAGTTGATTAATGTGAGTAGAGTATATCTGTTTGCATCATAGAAACATGGAATGAGGAAAGAATGCAGCAAACTGTAGAGATGAGCGTATGGGTTTTGTAATGTTTATTCATTATTCATCATTTATAAAAAAAAGATTGTAGTAACGCATGTATAAGCGCATGTCTGAAGGATATTGGAATGGAATTTGATATGCAAATAATAACAATTATCTGCAGTTTTTATTTTGCAGAAATACAATCTGTCTTGCCGTGTCAAAGGGGATTTGTGTGAAACTGACGTGAAGCGGAGAGTCGCATTTTGTTTGCAAACGAATTCTATAATGTCATCAGGTCTGAAATTTAAACGAAATTTCACGATGAAATTCTTTAATGTTCTTTGCCAAATTGTCAAACGACACGGAGCTGCCCTCAATTATTTTTTCTTGGAATTCACAAAGAAGTAGGTACGATTCATATTTGAAGTAAATCATACTGTTTTGGCATAAGAAAGACACACACTCACATTTGAATTGTAGGACAACTCATATTCTTCTAAGCTTTTCAATCATCGTAAGGTTAGGTTTCATTTAAACACCCAATAGAACGAGTCAAAATAATTGAAGTAGCCGTATTTCATTTTAGGTAAAAAGGTAAGCATAAGTTTTGTTGATAATGAAAATTTGTCACCTAACCTAAGTATATGAAATCTTAACAAACAATCCATGATTGACTTTTGTTTCGTTTTAAAACAATATTTCTGATTTAAGTCAACTTTGGATTTTCTTTCCATAAGAATTCAAAGTAATCGTATTTCAATGATACGATTAAGCCAGATTAGGGGCCAGTTATAGCTATCATTGAAATGCGTCCGTGAAAATATTGGTTGCTGATTTTAAGACGATTAAGCAAACAAAACGCAACTCCATGTTTATTAATCAATCATGATTCTTGTAAAATATAGTATCTCCAAGATTTTTTTGACGACAGTAATGTTCGATATGAAATAAAATAAATGTATTCTTCATTATTTGGGTGGCATTTGTATAAGAATTTTTTAAATTGATGTTTGTCAATTATGGCGATTTTTATTGGTCACGTTAGATCAATATTTGTTGATCTAAGATCAATGTGTTTTGATCTGACAGCTAAATTTTAATTTCCTTTGGTCAACAAATCAATTTTTTTTCGATCTTAGATCAATATCTTAAATCTCATTTCCTTTCGAGATTTAACACATACCACAATAATTTTTGACATTTCTCGAACAGCAGACTTTTAAGCATTGCGAGAATTCAATTCTATTCCGGAATTTTCGCTGATGTTTCAAATCGCTAAAAAATTTATGAAAAAATCAAAAAAAAAATGAGCAAAAATATGCTAAAAGCCTGCATTTTATTTTTTTCCACCCGATCGGCCACTGCGCAGTTTTCGCTGATGTTTCAAACCTTTTAAAAAATTTATGAAAAACTCAAAAAAAAAAAAAAAAAAAAAATTGCATTTTATTTTTGTCTTCCATCCGATCGGAACCAAACATTCACTGGAACCATTCCTAGACTAAACAATATTTAGCCTGAAAAATTCATAAAATTCCGTTCCGTTTCCAGTTTTCTATATTATATATATATATGTAGATTACCTAATTAATTAATTAATTAAAAAGACGAATTCTGTCTTAGCAAACATATAGTTTATAAGTAAATATTCAGCTGATTGCACATAATTGTAGGCTTACACAAAGTCTTACACTTTCAGTGAATAGATAGTTATGCTAAGGGCCAGTTGTATGTACAGTCGTAGTTTATCCTCGGATCAAAATATAAAAACGATTTACCTAGGTTCGTGTTTGGATAATTAATGTTAAGACGGTGGTTCAAGTGTGGTTTAAGAGTTAACCCATCGATTTCGGTGGATTAAATAAAGTTGCCCAACTAATTAAGAAGTTAAAAACGAGATTCAGTGCTGAACCGCTATTGTACAACTGGTATTAAATCATCTTCGAGATAGATAACTCATTTAGTAGGATTGGCTTAAGGTGTTTTTAGTGGCCTTAAAATCTCAAACTACTATTGTAGGAATTGGAGGACTGCATAGTGTCTTTGAGATTTTTGCCTTAAAAAAAATCTATTTCTCAGTCAATGGTTACCATCCTTATTACCGACACCTTTCAGTGCAAACTATGTGAACCTTAATAAAAGTAGACGCCATAAATCACCGTCGTTTTCGACGGGTTTTCAGCTAGTGTTTTATTAACTAAAAGAAAACATATGCAATTGACGGCGAAAAGTCACTTTGTCAACTGACTATTGCGAATTAAATGAAAAATATGAAGACATTCGCGAGATAATTGTTTGCGAAATGAAATATGCGACTTATCGGGCACCCATTTTATTGGTTTAGCAATTGTTTGATGTGAAATCTAAAATATTGAATCAAGTTTTCTTGGCCATAATTGTTCATGTTATGAAAAAATTCAAGGAATCAAATCTGCGGAAATTAGTTCAATACAGGGCGGCCTGATGGCTTCAATTCAGTCAAATTCCTGGGTTTCGTTTTGTACACCTCCTGCTTGACCCCATAAAAAACCTGGTGCAATTAGGTCAGGTGGATGGCTGTGTGCTGTATGAATAGGGTAGACCCTGATTGTTATCAACCTGGCGATGCCCAGCATTGCAACTGTTTCATACGCATCAATTGTGCTTATTTTACCTCCTAGTGGTAGCCATCGGGTACTGGTCTTGTCCACCCGGACTTGATTATTCTGTTTCTCTTGTTGGGTAGCAGTTTATTCTGTACGAACCCCTCAGAAAGCAAGCGAGCAACAGATGAGATGAAGAAGTTATATGGTTCCCGTGCAGCACAAATAAATTATACAGGATGTTATGGGAGCTGTCACTTTCCAGGGTATGCACGCAGCCTTGCGCTGCACGATGTCTCTATTCCTTAAAAGGCTGCCTAGTTTTATTGCAGCCACAACAACAAACGAAAAAAAAATTAAATAATTAGTAGCATTACTTATTTTGACAGTTTTGCTGAAAACAGATGTGCGGCGTTTATTCGCACACAATAAACAAGCTTTGATAGAGTCGAACACAATTGAATTTTTCGAACTCAGAAGTGGAGTTTGGCCATTGTTTAATACATTTGTATAGTAATTTCATGGAACATGTTTTTTAGTTCTGAACTTCGTTAATGGCCGCACTAGTTGTTTTATCTAGTTTACGTCAAATGTCTTCTATTGTTGTTTTTGCTTTAGATAGCAATCTAGACAAAAACCACTCCTAAATCACCAATCAAGTGTTTGTGAACGTCTTCCATAGATGGCGCACCAAACGTTCCTCTTACTGGGAATATATATATAATATAGATTAAAAATACAATCTTTTGGTTCAAGTTAGAAAACTTAACATGTAATCTTAAAAGAGAAACAGTGTTGCTGTTTCGTGCTTTAAGCACGTAAAAATTAATGATTTGATGATTTCTATTATATAAAAACTATAATGTTAAAGTTAAATGTTTAAATTGCTACTGTAGGTAGTGCATAAATGATTAAACATATAACATATTGAAAACAATTGAACAGATATTTTCTAAAATGTCAATTTGGAAACAAAATCCAAGGCAACACGTCAAAAGTAAACAAAACAAAATAACTTTTAAAAAAAAAAAATCCAGTGCAACGGTTGTCGTAAACATAACAAAACAAGAGGAAATAATGAAAAAGTTGTAAAAAAGAAAGAGAAAAAAGATAGCTTGGTGTTCAACCAACACTTTTTTAGCAAATTTCCAAATTATCTTATTTCGGCCCTTATGAAATCATGTGAATTACATTTTATTTAAGTGTTTATAAACGCTCTCTTGTGTATTTTGAGCAAGGACTAGCTAGCCACACGAGTAAAGTAAAAAGCAAAAAAATCTTTAAAATTGGCGTGCAGACAGACACTACAATCTGCCTTCGATTTGACAGAACTAGACATTATACAAATTCAAAAGTATGCACATCTGTTTTGAGTTCGGCTATGCATGCAGCGCTGCGTGCAGACCCTCTGCATGTCTCTTATCGGCTTGAGGGTTTCGTGGCATAAGCGAACGCATTGTCACAATCCGCATTAAGTCCAAATTCAGCAAGATCTCGCTGATCTGCGTCCACGCCCATACGGAGGAAAAAGATGGCACGACCAAAGAAGAATTCTACGATCTTCTCGAGAAGACGTTTGATGAGTGCCTAAAAATATTCTTCTTGACTTCAACGCCAAAATCGGAAAGGAGGGTCACTTTGGCTCGACAGTTGGAAAGCATAGCCTGCACGACAACACTTCCGGTAACCGACACAGGCTAATCGACTTCACTGCGGGGCGAAATTTCATCTTAGCTAGCACATACTTCTCATACACCTCAATATACACAAGGGGACCTGGCGGTCTCCTGATCAAAATACCGTCAACCGAATTGATCACATTTCAATTGATAGCAGACATGCCTCCAGTGTCATGGATGTCCGCATTTTCCGAGGGGCCAACATAGACTCGGACGACTACCTTGTTGTAGCTAAAGTGCGAATGCGGATCTCCACCAGACCGCAGAATCGAGCATCCACTATGAAAAAGTTTGATGTTGCGAGGTTACAATCGCAAGAGACCGCCACAACCTTTTCCAACCATTCTCCTCTTATCTCTCGACAAGCACGGCGCCTGCGCCAAACCCAGAGGCCCAGTGGCAACTTTGCAAAATGGCCATCAAAACCGCAGCTATGGATGTTTTGGGTTTCTTAAGGCGACCACAACGAAAGACCTGGTTCGATGATGAGTGCAGGCTCGCACACTTGGCCAAAGACGAAGCCTATCATGCAGTTCTGAATGCCAAAACCAGAGCTGCCAATAGCGGATCCCGTGCGGTATACCAGCAAAAGAGGGAGGAGAAACATCGGCTTTTCAGAAGAAAAAAGAGAGAACTGGAAAAATGAATGGTTGAATCTATTGAGGGGTGCTACGGCAGAAGCAATGTTTGAAAGTTCTACCAAAGGGTAAAACAATCGTCCAAGGGTTACAAAGCCCGAGCGGAAGCATGAAGAGACGAGGGTGGGAATGTCGTAGTAGATACACAGTCGGTGCTGAGAATTTGGAAAGAACACTTCTGCAGACTGTTAAACGGCGAAGACAACCAACTAGTCGCTGTCAGGCAGAATGATCCATTCGATTTTGATGATGATGAAGAAAATCTCCGTCCACCCGACCAAGAAGAAGTTCGGGTAGCAATATCTAAACTAAAGTCCAACAAGGCTGCTGGAGCGGATAGCCTTACGGCTGAAGTCTTGAAAGCAGCGAGAGATGACTTGGTGAGGAGCATACACCAACTCATCTGTACAATCTGGTCGGATGAAATTTTGCCTGACGAATGCAACCTCAGCATTGTGTGCCCTATCCACAAGAAAGGAGATACTCTAAACTGCGTCAACTACAGAGGTATAAGTCTCCTAAATGTCGCATATAAAATCTTGTCGGCCATTCTGTGTGAACGTCTGAACCCCTTCGCACGTGAACTGATTGGCCGTTATCAGTGTGGTTTCAGGCCCGGAAAGTCAACCGTCGACCAAATTTTCACACTTCAGCAAATGGAAAAGACCCAAGAATTTCAGATCGATACTCACCACCTCTTTATTGATTCTAAAGTCGTCTATGACAGCGTCAAAAAGAACCAGCTATACAGAGACATGTCACGTCTTGGCATCCCTACTAAACTCGTTCGATTGTGCAGGATGACTTAAGAGATGTTGCGCTGCTCCGTCAAGGTTTATAAGAACACCACCGACTCATTTAATGTCGAGAAAGGCTTACGACAGGGTGATGCGCTGTCATGTAACCTCTTCAACATCATTCTTGAAGCAATCGTACGCAACTCGCATGTCAACACCAGGGGGACAATTTTTCTTAAATTCATTCAATTACTTGGCTATGCTGATGATATTGACATTATTGGAAGAACAAAGCGCGCTGTCAGTGGAGCATTCGCAAGTATTGAAGAGGAGGCGGTAAAAATGGGTCTGGCTTTCTACGAAGTTCATAAGTCTGGGATAGAGGCAGTTCATCGTAATTTTATTCGATTTGCTTTAAAAGGTCTCTCCTGGGCGGATCCATACAACCTCCCACCTTACGAACACCGGATTCAACTAATTCAGATTCAAACTTTGCCACAAAGGCGTATTAACAATGATGTTATTTTTATTCACCGAGGTTTAACACGATCTTTGGACTCACCCGATCTTCTGTCATGTGTAGGTTTTAAGTATCGCGGAGGGGCTCATCATCTTCGTAGATTAGAGCTATTGCAATGCCCCCAACACCGTACTAATTATGGCATGAATGAACCTCTTACCCGCATGTGCAAACTTTTCAACTCAAATAAAAGTATTGTTGATTTTAATATTAGTAAATCCTGTCTAAAAAAACATTTAAAACCAGTGCACCACGCTCATAATTTATGTTTAGTATGTATAAATGTAGTTGTTTATTTTTTTTTTTATTTTGTGCTTGTGTTATGCTATTTGTATATTTTGCTTACTAACAACTAACACCTGCACTAAATGATGTAGCCAGTGAGCACATAATATTTGTTGGCTAATCTCTGATTGTAAGTTAATGCTTGATATAAGCTTCTTACTCTCGAGAACTGATAGTGCAAAAAAAAAAGTATATGCTGTCTTCGGGTGTAGAAGATCATCACCGTAGGCTCGGACAAGACGTCACAATGGACAGATATAACTTTGAGGTTGTCAAGGACTTTGTCTATTTGGGTTCCACTATAACCTCTCAGAACAACATCAGTGAAGAGATCAGTCGGAGAATCACTCTTGCCAATCGCTGTTTCTTCGGGCTTAGAAGGCATCTTAGTAGCAAAGCCCTCTCTCAAAGGACCAATGAGACACTATACAAGACCCTTATCATCCCAGTTCTGCTGTATGGGGAAGAAAGGTGGACACTGACACAATCGGATGAGTACAGGCTGGGGTGCTTTGAAAGAAAGATTATTCGGGTGATATTCGGTCCTGTATGTATCAATGGAGTATGGAGGAGAAGATTCAATGGCGAACTGTACGGGCTATACAGCGACATTGACTGGGTTAATGATATATATTAAGTGAGAACTTATCGAAATCATTCTCTCTCTTTATATAAGCCCCGTTGTATATATATAAGGATTAGGCTTAGATGTTAAATGTTATTAGTTTTAAGGCAGTCTTATTTCCAAGCTAATAAAGAATGGACTCAACTCACTCGGTCTTTGATTTATATACATTAATGGTGACGAGATAAAAAAAAAAAAAAAAAAAGGTTTGAATTAAATGGAAACAGTAACTGAAAAAAAAGAAGACCTAAAACTGGAAAGTGAAAACTATACCAAAAGTGAAAGTGTTGATAAAGTTGAAAGTAAGCCTTTAATTAGTGAAACAAAAATGGCGTTCATTGGAACAGTCGAATTTTTCATACCAGGTAAAGATTTTACGGAGTATAAAGAACGACTTCAACATTTACTTTCAATTAATAAAATAACAGACGATAAAATAAAAGTTTCATATTTGATCACTTTAATCGGTCCGGAGTCGTATAAAATCATTAAATCATTAACTGATCCAGATAAACCCGATAAGAAAACGTATGAGGAACTAATAACCATAATGGAGAAACATTTTACTCCAAAAGTGAATTTAATTGCCGAGCTATTCATATTTTATAAAAGGAATCAAAAACTGCATGAGACAATAAATGATTACATATTAGAGTTGAAAATGTTAGCTCAGTCATGTGACTTTAAACTGTTTTTTGATGACGCTCTCAGAGATAAATTAGTTTGCGGAGTAGTAAATGAGAGTATTCAGCAAAAACTATTAAATTAGTCTGAGCTCACATTTGAAAAGGCATGTGAATGTGCAAAAAATATGGAGTTGACACACAAACAATTGAAGGAGATGAGACCGGAACATCATAACAGCATCGATCTTATGCGTAATCAAAATCAATTTAGCCAGCAGAGAAAGAAGTCAGTATAGAAGATTAAGGGGTCAGTTATAGCGATACGGAAAACCAAACCGAAAAAAATTTTAGATAGAAAATTTTGTATGTTCCGATTTGATTCTTACTACAAATGCTACACCCATCGATGGCAATCAATTCAGAGAATGTTTTTTGTTCATAATCATTTTAATTGAACAAATACTTTTTGTAAAAAATGTATTTATTTATTTTTCTGTTATACGTAAAAAGGAAAAATAACAAATTTCGTTTTTAACAAAAAGTACAAGTTCAATTCAAATTTTTGTTTCCAAAATAAATTCTCTGAGTTGGTTGCCATCGATCAGTGTAGCATTTATGTTTTAAATCGAACTATAACATACTAAATTTTCCATTTGAAAATATTTTCGGTTTTGTTTTCCGTATCATGAACGGGGATCATCTAACGAAAAGCGACCATATACACAGGGGCAGCAGAACAATTACGAAGAGGACAAAAGGAATTGGAGGAATGCGGTTTGTTATAAATGTGGACCAAAGGGTCATTTGCGAAAGTATTGTAGAAAAAATAATTATTTTACAAAAAAAAAATAATATGAAAGTAAATTATGTAGAGGATGTGACGGATGAAATAAATGAATTATCACTAGGCTATATAAATTCTTTTACTAATATTAATAGTTTGGCTCAAGTAGTTAATTTGTATATATAAACTAGCTGACCCACCCGGCTTCGCTCGGTTAGACAAATCTTAGTTTCATACGGATTAAATGAATTACAATTTAAAAAATATAATTGCAGTATTTAAAAACTGACAGGAAACACATTTTTTACTTAAAACATACATAAGTGTCGTTAAGAAATATTTATTTTTTGTGCATTCGTCTTGAAAAAAAAAGTTAAAAATTCTGTCCGTCTGTATGTCTGTATGTATAGACACCTACAGCCCAAACGGGTGGGCCGAATTGCTTCAAACTTGGTATATAGATTTTTTTAGGTATTGGAAGGTGGAAGAACAGCACACTGAGCACTGAAGCTTTCGTTAAACCTGCGAATCAAAGAAAATCCTGTTTGCAGCATTTTAAAGCAATCAGTCATGGCAAAAGTGGTGATATTAGCAAGCGGATTTCCGAAATCACTTCCCGTGATTCTGAAACCAACAGCGGCGTATGAATAAATCTCATGTCTCAAGGCATCGTTTTTTTCGGTATGTGCAAACCATTCAATTGAGTGTAAATATGCAAGTGTTCTTTGGACTTGCCTATGGCATGCCGCCTCATCATTTGAGTTTTAAAGTTGGATTTATCATCTTAATGCTACGAAACCTTTATGCCCCGATACTGTGCAATGGAACCTAACTGATTGTGAAGAAGCTGATGAACAATGTGATAGTGGCAAGGATTTTGAAAGGAACGTTCAAAGGAGAAGAATGCCAAATTCTGCGAATTTCCTTTTCTTCAACTGATTTGTCGTCAGCTATTATAATGTGGCGTTTTTCCTAGTTGGGAAACCATCCTTACTCTTCATTTACGCTCCGGAGCAGAAAACAAATTGTTGTGTATCATGCAGCCTTAAATTCAATGCAATCATTTTTCTTACATAATTTATTAATTAATTTAACAATTTTTTAAATGAACCATTCGCATTACTCAAGAGCTTTTTGATAATTATTTTTTTTTATTTTCGCATTTAATGCATAAATAAACAATAAGGATGGTTTACCCACTCGCCAACGTCCAACATAAAGTTGTCCATGAGAAAAAATTGGAAAAATGTTTGCCTAAATTCCCCTGCTAACAATATCAATGCACCACCAAATAAACGTTGGTTTCCTTTTAACGTTCGATTAAGGGCTTCCAATAATTTCTTGTGAACCATCGTGCACTCATCCCAAATGATTATTTTACATTGCTGTAAAACCTTTGCCATTCCAGATGTTTTTGAAATATTACATGTTTGAAATTCATTTACTTGCATGTTCAATGGCAATTTTAATGCAGAGTGACTTGTTCGACCACCGTCTAACAAAGTTTGCGCAATCCCAGACGACGCAAGCGCTAATGCTATTTTTTTTTTCAGATCGAATCGTAGCTAAGAACCAAGTTCTGGTTTGAATAAATATTTCGCATTCGATGTAATATATCTTCAGTCACTTCATCCCGATGATTTGTCCAAAATCGCAGATCACAAACTTATTCCAATTTTATTTAAATTAAATTGACACATTGAAAATAAAAATAATTTTCTATAATTACGGGAAAAATACTTTATGTAAAATGCTAGATCAAAAAGAACCACGCTTACGCTTTACAGAATTTTGACCAAACTTCACAGAAACCTTTGCAGGCATCCTCAGAAGATGCTACCAAAAGATTTGTTAGCATTTTGACAGAATGCAATAAAACTGCAGTTGTGGCAAATTATTTTACCGAAGTTTGGCCGTAAACCTTCGTCGACATACTCAGAAGACCCTACAAAAAATGTTGTTATTAATATGACGAAATGCACTAAAAATGCATTTTGCGATTTGCCCTTTACCGAAATTTGACCAAATTTCACAAAAAAAGACCTTCCTCAATAAGATAGCTACCTTTATAAAAAAAATATGGAAAAATTCGGACCAGCCATTCTCGAGTTTATCGAGTCCGAACATAAGGCAACTTATTTTTATATATTAGACTAGCTGACCCACCCGGCTTCGCTCGGTTAGACAAATCTTAGTTTCATACGGATTAAATGAATTACAATTTAAAAAATATAATTGCAGTATTTAAAAACTGACAGGAAACACATTTTTTACTTAAAACATACATAAGTGTCGTTAAGAAATATTTATTTTTTGTGCATTCGTCTTGAAAAAAAAAGTTAAAAATTCTGTCCGTCTGTATGTCTGTCTGTCTGTCTGTATGTATAGACACCTACAGCCCAAACGGGTGGGCCGAATTGCTTCAAACTTGGTATATAGATTTTTTTAGGTATTGGAAGGTGGAAGAACAGCACACTGAGCACTGAAGCTTTCGTTAAACCTGCGAATCAAAGAAAATCCTGTTTGCAGCATTTTAAAGCAATCAGTCATGGCAAAAGTGGTGATATTAGCAAGCGGATTTCCGAAATCACTTCCCGTGATTCTGAAACCAACAGCGGCGTATGAATAAATCTCATGTCTCAAGGCATCGTTTTTTTCGGTATGTGCAAACCATTCCATTGAGTGTAAATATGCAAGTGTTCTTTGGATTTGCCTATGGCATGCCGCCTCATCATTTGAGTTTTAAAGTTGGATTTATCATCTTAATGCTACGAAACCTTTATGCCCCGATACTGTGCAATGGAACCTAACTGATTGTGAAGAAGCTCATGAACAATGTGATAGTGGCAAGGATTTTGAAAGGAACTTTCAAAGGAGAAGAATGCCAAATTCTGCGAATTTCCTTTTCTTCAACTGATTTGTCGTCAGCTATTATAATGTGGCGTGTTTCCTAGTTGGGAAACCATCCTCACTCTTCATTTACGCTCCGGAGCAGAAAACAAATTGTTGTGTATCATGCAGCCCTAAATTCAATGCAATCATTTTTCTTACATAATTTATTAATTAATTTAACAATTTTTTAAATGAACCATTCGCATTACTCAAGAGCTTTTTGATAATTATTTTTTTTTATTTTCGCATTTAATGCATAAATAAACAATAAGGATGGTTTACCTACTCGCCAACGTCCAACATAAAGTTGTCCATGAGAAAAAATTGGAAAAATGTTTGCCTAAATTCCCCTGCTAACAATATCAATGCACCACCAAATAAACGTTGGTTTCCTTTTAACGTTCGATTAAGGGCTTCCAATAATTTCTTGTGAACCATCGTGCACTCATCCCAAATGATTATTTTACATTGCTGTAAAACCTTTGCCATTCCAGATGTTTTTGAAATATTACATGTTTGAAATTCATTTACTTGCATGTTCAATGGCAATTTTAATGCAGAGTGACTTGTTCGACCACCGTCTAACAAAGTTTGCGCAATCCCAGACGACGCAAGCGCTCATGCTATTTTTTTTTTTCAGATCGAATCGTAGCTAAGAACCAAGTTCTGGTTTGAATAAATATTTCGCATTCGATGTAATATTTCTTCAGTCACTTCATCCCGATGATTTGTCCAAAATCGCAGATCACAAACTTATTCCAATTTTATTTAAATTAAATTGACACATTGAAAATAAAAATAATTTTCTATAATTACGGGAAAAATACTTTATGTAAAATGCTAGATCAAAAAGAACCACGCTACCGCTTTACAGAATTTTGACCAAACTTCACAGAAACCTTTGCAGGCATCCTCAGAAGATGCTACCAAAAGATTTGTTAGCATTTTGACAGAATGCAATAAAACTGCAGTTGTGGCAAATTATTTTACCGAAGTTTGGCCGTAAACCTTCGTCGACATACTCAGAAGACCCTACAAAAAATGTTGTTATTAATATGACGAAATGCACTAAAAATGCATTTTGCGATTTGTTGTGGCAAATTATTTTACCGAAGTTTGGCCGTAAACCTTCGTCGACATACTCAGAAGACCCTACAAAAAATGTTGTTATTAATATGACGAAATGCACTAAAAATGCATTTTGCGATTTGCCCTTTACCGAAATTTGACCAAATTTCACAAAAAAGACCTTCCTCAATAAGATAGATACCTTTATAAAAAAATATGGAAAAATTCGGCCCAGCCATTCTCGAGTTTATCGAGCCCGAACATAAGGCAACTTATTTTTATATATTAGACTAGCGGTACCCGGCGCGCGTTGCTACGCCCAAAAAAACACTTATGTGTATTTAATGTGAAATTAAATTTATTTATATATTTTATCTCAATGCTAGCGGATAAGCAATATTTTTGGTCGTTTTGGTTGGTGTATAAATATGCACATTTTTTGGCATACACACAAAGTGCAGTTAATTTGATTGTTAAACTGAACATGATAACATTGATAAATTATGGCTTGAATATTTTGCTGCATTTGACAAAAAATTGGGAAAATAAAATGTCATTTGTTGTGCGATTCAAAAGTTGTTTGGAAAATGTTTGGGTGGACGATTCTCGCACCAAATGGACACGCACGTTCGTTGAGAGTTTGATTTTTTCGACTCAGTTCCATAAATATGATGCTTTTTTTCAACGAAAGGAAAACATTTTTATAAATAAAATGAAAAAAAACTTTGCAAAAAGCCCGCATTTTTCTGTCTTGAACCAGGGCATTCCGCTTAAAAATTTATGAAAAAAACCAAAAAAGAATTAAAAAAAAAACTGAACAAAAATTGTTAAAAGCATGCATTTTTTTTTCCTTAAACCCGATTGGCACGAAACCTTCACAGGAACCATCCCTGGACTAAACTATATTTACTCCGAAAATTTCATAAAGATCCATTGGGTGGCTTAGGAGTCCATATGCAACATACATATATACACACATCCATTTTTATATATACACTAGCTGACCCACCCGGCTTCGCTCGGTTAGACAAATCTTAGTTTCATACGGATTAAATGAATTACAATTTAAAAAATATAATTGCAGTATTTAAAAGCTGACAGGAAACACATTTTTTACTTAAAACATACATAAGTGTCGTTAAGAAATATTTATTTTTTGTGCATTCGTCTTGAAAAAAAAATTTTAAAAATTCTGTCCGTCTGTATGTCTGTCTGTCTGTCTGTATGTATAGACACCTACAACAGCCCAAACGGGTGGGCCGAATTGCTTCAAACTTGGTATATAGATTTTTTTAGGTATTGGAAGGTGGAAGAACAGCACACTGAGCACTGAAGCTTTCGTTAAACCTGCGAATCAAAGAAAATCCTGTTTGCAGCATTTTAAAGCAATCAGTCATGGCAAAAGTGGTGATATTAGCAAGCGGATTTCCGAAATCACTTCCCGTGATTCTGAAACCAACAGCGGCGTATGAATAAATCTCATGTCTCAAGGCATCGTTTTTTTCTATATGTGCAAGCCATTCAATTGAGTGTAAATATGCAAGTGTTCTTTGGATTTGCCTATGGCATGCCGCCTCATCATTTGAGTTTTAAAGTTGGATTTATCATCTTAATGCTACGAAACCTTTATGCCCCGATACTGTGCAATGGAACCTAACTGATTATGGAGAAGCTGATGAACAATGTGATAGTGGCAAGGATTTTGAAAGGAACGTTCAAAGGAGAAGAATGCCAAATTCTGCGAATTTCCTTTTCTTCAACTGATTTGTCGTCAGCTATTATAATGTGGCGTGCTTCCTAGTTGGGAAACCATCCTTACTCTTCATTTACGCTCCGGAGCAGAAAACAAATTGTTGTGTATCATGCAGCCTTAAATTCAATGCAATAATTTTTCTTACATAATTTATTAATTAATTTAACAATTTTTTAAATGAACCATTCGCATTACTCAAGAGCTTTTTGATAATAATTTTTTTTTATTTTCGCATTTAATGCATAAATAAACAATAAGGATGGTTTACCCACTCGCCAACGTCCAACATAAAGTTGTCCATGAGAAAAAATTGGAAAAATGTTTGCCTAAATTCCCCTGCTAACAATATCAATGCACCACCAAATAAACGTTGGTTTCCTTTTAACGTTCGATTAAGGGCTTCCAATAATTTCTTGTGAACCATCGTGCACTCATCCCAAATGATTATTTTACATTGCTGTAAAACCTTTGCCATTCCAGATGTTTTTGAAATATTACATGTTTGAAATTCATTTACTTGCATGTTCAATGGCAATTTTAATGCAGAGTGACTTGTTCGACCACCGTCTAACAAAGTTTGCGCAATCCCAGACGAAGCAAGCGCTAATGCTATTTTTTTTTTCAGATCGAATCGTAGCTAAGAACCAAGTTCTGGTTTGAATAAATATCTCGCATTCGATGTAATATTTCTTCAGTCACTTCATCCCGATGATTTGTCCAAAATCGCAGATCGCAAACTTATTCCAATTTTATTTAAATTAAATTGACACATTGAAAATAAAAATAATTTTCTATAATTACGGGAGAAATACTTTATGTAAAATGCTAGATCAAAAAGAACCACGCTACCGCTTTACAGAATTTTGACCAAACTTCACAGAAACCTTTGCAGGCATCCTCAGAAGATGCTACCAAAAGATTTGTTAGCATTTTGACAGAATGCAATAAAACTGCAGTTATTTTACCGAAGTTTGGCCGTAAACCTTCGTCGACATACTCAGAAGACCCTATAAAAAATGTTGTTATTAATATGACGAAATGCACTAAAAATGCATTTTGCGATTTGCCCTTTACCGAAATTTGACCAAATTTCACAAAAAAGACCTTCCTCAATAAGATAGCTACCTTTATAAAAAAATATGAAAAAATTCGGCCCAGCCATTCTCGAGTTTATCGAGCCCGAACATAAGGCAACTTATTTTTATATATTAGATAATGTGACTTTGGAAATGGAAATAGATAGTGGTGCATGCTCAACTGTAATAAACTATAATACTTATAAAAATAAATTTTCAGAGTTGCCAATCGAAAATGTTTATAGGCAATTAAACGTAGTTACAGGACATGAAGTGCATCTTGTGGGAAAAGTTCTGGTAAAAGTGCAGGACCTGGTCGATTTCTCAGCTTATCACTCTTTGGAGATTTTTGTTATAAAATCGTCGCGAAATCTTACTCCTCTGCTAGGACGAGATTGGTTGGATGTTTTATTTCCAAGTTGGAGAAATAGTTTTGTTGTAAACAAGGTGGATGATGTGGTGAGGACGAAGGTAAATACAATTATGTTGAAGTTTCCGAAAGTTTTTTCGAATGACATGAGGGATCCTATTGTCGGATACAACGTTCAGTTAAAATGAAAAGAGGATGTTACGCCAACTTTTCCAAAACCTTATACAGTTCCTTTTGGAATTCGTGATAAGGTGGACGTAGAGATAGACAAATTAGTTTCTCAGACAATTTTAGTTCCCATTGGCGTCTCCGATGGTGGTGGTGCCAAAGAAAAATGGTGATCTAAGGTTATGTTTAAATTGTAAGACGGCTGTGAACAAATCTATCGAAAATAGTGTTTATCATCTTCCTATAATGGAAGAATTGTTTACAAAATTTGTTGATTGCAAAATATTTTGCGTCCTTGATTTAACAGGAGCATATTTGCAATTGACAGTTCATGAAAATTCACAGCACTTATTAACGGTCAATACCAGAAAAGGTTTGTTCAGATTTACTAGAGTACCTTTTGGGGTGGCAGTTGCGCCAGCTAAATTCCAGAAAGTTATGGATGAAATTTTAAAAGATTTAGATAAAGTTGGGGTGTATTTGGATGATCTGTTGATTGGAGGGTTTGATATGGAGGATTGTGAGGTCAAGGTTTTGAGTGTCTTAAAAAAGATTGGAAAATCATAATGTCCGCGTAAATTGGGATAAGTGTAAATGGTTTAAGTTAGAGGTTCAATATTTGGGGCATGTTGTTAGCGGTGAGGGACTTAAACCGAACGAAAAAAAATTCGCGCTATATTGGGAGCTCCTAATCCTAAAAATGTAACGCAATTAAAGAGTTTTTTTGGCATGCTAAATTTTTATAATAAGTTTATATGTTCGGCAACGAAATTAAGAAAATTGTATGATTTGTTAAAAAAACAGAACAAATTTGAATGGAAAACCGAACATGAAAAGACTTTCAATGAAGCGAAAAAGCTGTTGGTTAGTCATAATATTTTAGAGTATTTTGATCCAAAGAAACCAATCGTTTTGACTTGTGACGCTAGTTCCTATGGGGTTGGTGCGGTTCTGGCCCACATCGTTAACGGGGAAGAAAAACCAGTACTTTTTGCGTCTACAACGTTAAGTGAATCTGAACGAAATTATTCGCAAACCCATAGAGAAGCTTTGGCAATAGCTTATGCTGTTAAAAAGTTTCATAAGTATTTGTACGGGCACAGGTTTACAATTGTCACAGACCACCAAGCGCTTAGAGAAATTTTTTCCGAGAGAAAGGGACATTTAGCAGTAGCAGCATCAAGACTACAAAGATGGGCTATTCAATTATCCATGTATAATTTTGATGTTAAATATAGAAAAGGTTCTCAAGTAGGACATGCAGATGCCTTATCCAGGCTACCTCTACAAGGATCGACAAATATTTCAGAGGAATTTTTAAATGTGCTTAAGTTTGGCCCTGATAATATGAAACTTCTTAAACTGGAAGATGTCAAAATGGAAACGAGCAAAGATTTTGTATTGAGCAAGGTTTATAGTTGGCTTATCAATAAGGACAATTTTAATAATGATGTTGACACAAAATATTATATGGATAGAGCTCAAAATTTTTCATGCAATGAAGGTTGCGTTTATTACGGGGACAGGGTTTTTATTCCAGAGCCTTTGAAATATAATGTCATTAAAATGTTACATGATACACATGCTGGGATCACACGTATGAAAATGCTTGCAGGAAGTTATGTTTGGTGGAGGGGCCTGGATGCAGATATCGAAGAGTTTGTTAAATGTTGTCAAGTGTGTGCCCAGACGCAAAATTTTACCAAGTTATGTGAAGAATCAAACTGGATTCCTTCTTCTTATCCATTTGAAAGGGTCCACATAGATGTTTTTGAAGTAGATGGGTTGAAGTTTTTGTTGTTAGTAGATAGTTTTTCTAAATGGATTGAAATTGCCGAAATGAAAAATACACAAGCAGAAAAAGTAATTTGTAAACTGCGTAATTGGTTTGCTGTTTTTGGGTTGCCAGCCCAGTTAGTATCTGACAATGGACCACCCTGTCAGTCCGCGAAATTTATTGAATTTTGTGAAACCAATGCAATTAAAGTTTTTAAAAGTCCACCATATCATCCACAGTCAAATGGACTTACCGAAAGAGCAGTACAGACGGTAAAACGAGTTTTCAAGAAATTTTTAATTAAAAAACAGTCTATTAAGAGTGTAAGCTACAAAATTGACAATTTTCTGCTTAAATACGGGAATACTCCCTCAGTTTCCACTAATCAAACGCCTGCTAACATGATTTTTAAATTTAAAACGATAACTTTATTAGACGTTTCGACATCCAAATCTAAAGCTAAAGCGAATACTGTTGGGAATGTTATACCTAACACACCTAGATTAAGCTATTTAAATAAAATTGTAAAATTTAAAGAAAAATAGAATATTAACTATAAAAATGCTTTTAAATCGCATGTAAAATGGATTCCTGGATATGTTATTAAACAAATGTCTAAATCTTTATATAAAATCTCCGTAAATGGGGTTCAGAGAACAGCCCACATTAATCAATTAAAACAGAGAATTAGTTCAGTTCGATTTAGCTCACATGCAACGTTTATAAGTAACAATAAAATAGAAAACAAAACACAAAGTCAATTGCAATGTGAAGATGAAGAAGAATTTCATAGTGCAGAAGAAGGAGTTATTAGTGATAGGGAAGAATTAAAAAAGAAACTTTTGGAAGATCAAAAAAGAATTAATTTGAGAATGAAACGAAAATGAAAAAATTGTGTATACAAATATACATATATATATAATATGTATTGTAGTATATATTGTAAACTGTAATTAAATTAGGATATAATTGAATTAAGATGAATATGGATTTTATTATTAATGTACTTTTATTGTAATTAAGGAAGAGTTGATATATGTATATTAAGTGAGAACTTATCGAAATCATTCTCTCTCTTTATATAAGCACCGTTGTACATAATATATAAGAATTAGGCTTAGATGTTAAATGTTATTAGTTTTTAAGGCAGTCTTATTTCTAAGCTAATAAAGAATGGACTCAACTCACTCGGTCTTTGATTTATATACATTAGTTAAGAAGCTGAAAATACAGCGGCTTAGATGGCTGGGCCATGTGGAGCGTATGGACTAAAACGGTCCTGCCCGACACGTGTCTTCAATTCCAACCCGGATTGCCGACGCAGTTCTGGAAGACCCCATCTAAGGTAGCGCGATCAAGTTGAGAACGACCTCAACCAACTTGGTGTGCGCAACTGGAGGCCACTGGCTAGGGACCGGCCTAGGGGGCCAGCGAAAAGTCAAATAAATTTTAAAATTTAAAATGAAACAAAAACAACTTGTGTGTCCTACCACCAAGTTCTTAGGCTGGAGTTACAGCTATTTCACTAGGACCAACATTAAAACTAATTTGTACGGGAATTTTATGTTGGAGCTCCGCCATAACTGGTCTGGCTGTATGTGCAGTTGATCCATCTTGATGGAACCAAATGCTGTTGAATGGAATATGTCTTCGTCGCAGTTCTGGGTAGAAAAACTTCTTCAACATCTTTAAATAACGGTTCCCATTGACAGTTACTGTTGTTTGTAGCACGATTCATGCATGTTATGTTAGCAAAATTTTAAAAAAAAGCAAAAATGCGGTTGAAATGCATCTAGATAAAACTCTCAAAAAACTTATTTTGAGAAAAACAGTCTTTTACGAAACGGTTATTTAGCAAGTTACTATACTTTTCGATCAAGTAAAAAAAATACATATCTGTCTGAACGTTTTTCTAAAGATGACTTCATTGAACACCGATGTGGAAAACTGTTAATGTTGTTTCAGCATATAAAGGCATTTGAAAGCCATACACTGAGGAAAAAATGTATGGTGTCAGCACAGAGAATTTTATGTAAAGTTTATGTACTGCATTTTGTATGAAGTCATGCCGAAAACTGCATGTAGTGATAACAGTGTGCTTGTACCTATTACATCTCAATTTATTTACCGATTAAAATCCACTGTCTAAAGAGAACTATTTATTGATTAAGTGAGCTGTGTTCTTATTCCTGTGCTGAATACATGCTAAAATCTGTATTGGCTACATAACTCTTTACTTAGCTGCATTCAATACATAATTCCCTGTACCTACTCATAAAAAAATATTATTTCGATTATCTATGTGATGTATACACGCGTTAGTGCACTAAACGCATGCTCCCTACACTCATCACAAATATAAATGTATCCATCACATATCTGCTGTCATCTATGTGATGTATACACGCATTAGTGCAGTAAACGCATACTCACTACACTCATCACAAATATAAAATGTATCCATCAAATTCATATCTGCTGTCATACGATTACACTCCTTTAGTCGTAGCAAATTCGTTTTCACCCTTTAATGTAATGATTACAACGTTATTTATTCATTATATATTTGGACAATACATTTTACAACTCAGTTTTTATTTAAGGTTAGGGTCCTTTGTGATAAGTACATACATACATATAATGAGTAAAGCGACTCGTAATGCGAAAGAATTTCATGCAATACTTTTCATGGTTGTCCTATTTAGTGAGTCTATAAAAACTGTAAAGGCCCTTTACTGCAATTTATATAGAATCGTCAAGAGATTTGCATCTAGGTAGTACAGTGAGCTTGTAATGATTAAATAGAAATTAGATTACCAATCTAAATTCGCTGCCTGAAGAAAAAAATTTATTCAGCAAAGCAAGTTTCGGTTTTTGTACATAACAGTCTGTGATGAATACAAGCGACGTGTAATGCGTAAGGGTTTTATCTGTCGCGGAACATTTTCCATAATAATATTAACTGCTTCACATTCGACGTAAGATTTCACAACAGTGAATCGGCGCAGTGGTAGAGTGCTTGGATGGTACCACGACGGACTCGAGTTCAAAACCCAGGTAAGCAAAAAAATTTCATTTTTATAATTAAAATTAAAATAACATTTCAATCATTACAGAATCGCATGATGTACCTATCACAAAGGACCCTAACCTGAAATAAGAACTGAGTTGTAAAATGTATTGTCCAAATATATAATGAATAAATAACGTTGTAATCATTACATTAAAGGGTGAAAACGAATTTGCTACGACTTAAGGAGTGTAATCGTTAGGTTAATGTATGACAGCAGATATGTGATGGATACATTTTTATTTGTGATGAGTGTAGTGAGTATGCATTCACTGCACTAAGGCGTGTATACATCACATAGATGACAGCAGATATGTGATGGATACATTTATATTTGTGATGAGTGTAGGGAGCATGCGTTTAGTGCACTAACGCGTGTATACATCACATAGATAATCGAAACAATATTTTTTTATGAATTATGTATTGACTGCAGCTACGAAAAGAGTTATGTAGCCAATACAGATTCCAGCATGTATTCAGCACATGCAAACATTGGTGCAGAAATCTATGTCAATAGCACATAACTTTTTTGACTGAGTACATACATTTTTCCCTTAGTGTAGCTTCCGTAGTTCATTTCACTAAATTTTCTACTTTGAGACAAGCTTACTTATCTGACAAAAAAAAAAAAAACTGTCTTATCCACCAGATGTTCATGGTCTGTTTTACCACATTTTATCAGGGTTTTGGACTAAGTCCTACTGGACCGAAAGTGCGCTCTTGTCAATTTTCTACGATAAAGACTTTTATTTCTAGTAAATCCAGAAGCCCTAGACTTCCAATTCAATATATCGTCACGCGACAAGAAAGTTCTGATGACTTAAACTGTCGGACTTATTTGTACGCAATGAGATAGCTGCCATGCGTCATGTCACAGAATATGAGTAAGAATGCCTATCATAAACTGCTGGGGAAAATAATTCTGAGACAATAGCCAGGTTTACAGCTTCCTGCTTTTGACCATTTCCAATGTAAGACATTGATATATTGGTTTGTTTTTGCTAGTATTGGCTAGCCATAGTAATAAGAAAAAACGCTTTGCTTTGTTGAGAATCAGAAACAATCTTTGACGTTGCATGATCTAGGGCCAAGTTGACTCCAGTCGTCAAATTCGATGCCTTAAAGTGTCTGAGCGTGTTTAAATACTTTACTGATACATGGAAGAGCATTTAGTACTTCCTTATTAGATATGGCATCGTTATTGATTGTATTCATGTAGTTTTTAAATTACTGAAACAAAAATTATTGAAGTGAAACTTCTTATTCGACTTCCAAAACAAGGTTGCGTTAAACGTTTAACGCTAGCAAGCGAGTGAGAAAGATCGAGAAAGAGAGAGAGAAAGGGAGATAGAGGGAATGTCGCATCACGCACGGTGCCATGGGAAGAGCGTGCTGTAGGGTAGGTTAAGTTTGTTTTATTATAGCAGAAACTGGTTCTGCATATTCGAAAATGATAATTAAAAGATGCGATCAATTGTGAATTGTAAGCAATGTTAATAAAGTTTGTCTTGAAGAAAAAATATGATTTCACTAAAAATCAATTTCTACCCCTTCCTATTTTCGTTTCAACATTACGAAGTTTCACTTCTTCCGCGCGGAGGGACTCCACGCACTATTTTTTATATATTCTACGTTTGATATATAATTAGAAGAGGATTTTATCTAATATATAAATTTCGAAAGTTTTTTTTAACATTTTTGAGAAACAAATTGATACGTATATACTTTTTTTCCGCCACAATGCCATTTATTTGCTCAACTGTATTACTGCTACTACTGAATTTTTTCAGTAAAAATTAAAAAAAAAAAATATTCACATTGCTACTAAACTCGAGGTAATTTAGAGAGCGATATACCAATGCTAAGAGTCAAAGTTGCATCGATAAGTGCATTCTGAGACTTAGCCACTGCTGTCTGCATAGTTGTTGTGGGCGGTTAGCACTTTTTTTATTCATTTCGGTCGACCAAACACTCATTGATACATAATGTGCCAGGCTGGCTTTACTTTCTGTACCTCAACTTTTATGCATGCATCTTTCTCCCTGTCACAATGTGTGCTGGCCGCTTATATTTATCTGATTGTGTTTCCTGAGCTTTATCTCGGTTTCCCGACTCAAAGATATACCCTTTTTTGTGTAGCTTGTAGTTTTTTATACAGGCTTCGGAGGACACACCACAACACACTGCAGCTTTTTACGTCAAGCTATCAATCGCTTTAAAAGTTTTTACTTCGGTAAGGGTTCTGCATCAATAGCAGTGAAGTGTATAATATGGTTTAATTAATTTTGACTTTGTAGGGTGACAGAGAAAAAATGTTTAACTTATACTCGGTACTCCTATCGTTGGAACAGATTTGCACAACATTTGCGTTTTTGCGAATTTTATTTATTTCATCGTCATTCACGTCAGACGCCACGGTTGTACCAAATGGAAAGGAGGTATAATTGAACGGTAATGGAATGTGTGGGTGCAGTATAGTAGATTTGTTGGTTAAAAGTATTTTTGACATTAAATTGTAGTAAATCATGTGAAAACAACGAACAAGACAGAATAAAAATGTTGTTTTTTTTTTGTTAATTCTTGCGAGAGGGAGAAAAGATTAAACGAAAGAGCTGAGCAGCGAACTCAATTTGTTAAAACTGTCATCCGTTTTCTTATCTATTCGTCGGGCGTATGGAATAATTTATTGCTATAACAAGAGGGGTCTTAATAAAAAGTGATTATGTATTTATTTTTATTCATTAATAACAAATTTGCCACACACGGAACAAGAGATTTTACCGGCTCGGCTTGCGCTATTGGATTTACATTTTGCAGTTCAGATTTTAGCTAAGTGTTGCAAACAAAAGCGAATATAGATTGTCATCTTGACCACATCATTATTACAGCCTAACTAATGATTTACTTCTCATCTAAATAGCACGTTGGCTGTGTGTTATCAATGGCGGTGCTTTTAATTTGTAGCTAACCACCTACCCACCAACTAAGGTGAATTTAAGCACCCGTACTTTTTAATTCAAGTGACTTCTCGATTGAATGTGGCAAACAAATTTTTTCTCATCCAGTAGAAAATGGAATCATTTTATTTTCAAGTTATACATTCGATTTAAATAAATCAGATAACGATCAAGCCAAATGCAGTACGATGATATGGATATCAAAAAAAAAAATTGTTTGGAAAGTGCTATATGTCATACTGTAATTCGGTCTGTCTGCATCATTACTTCAAGACAAACAGTTAAACATAGCTGCTTCAAATTTGATACTTACTTAGTGTTTTTGAGGCAATTTCGAATATTTGTCAAAACTAATGATATGATAGGTTAGGTTAGGTTAGGTTAAGGTGGCTGTCAGTCAACGACTGACACACTTAGACCAGATACTAGGTCCATTGTGATACCACATATGAAAGTAAGGCACTACCTCACTAATTTTAAAACCAATTGGAACTTTTAACAAAGCGATGGAGACAGTGTATGTCTGTCTGAGTTAGGTCATTTATATCGTTGAGGAAGAAATCTCCCAAATGTAATTTTCGTCTTTGTGAGAGAGCAGGGCATGAACAAAGAAGATGTGTTATAGTCTCTTCTTCTTCCTCGTCCATGCAACTTCTGCAGAAGTCGTTCGAGAAGACACCGAGTCTAGTAGCATGTCTGCCTATAAGACAGTGTCCAGTTAGGACACCGATTAAGGAGCTAAGGTGTGATCTACCAAGAGATAACAAACATATGGAGCGTTTTGGATCTAGTTTTGGCCAGATCTGTTTTGTCGCCTGACAGGTAGTCAATTTTGACCACCTTAGATTTGTTTCGTTCATGGCATCGTGTTTTAGCATGAGTTTACATGTAGCGATAGGTATACCAATATTCCTCCTGTCGGGTGAAAGTGGTTCAGTAGTTCCATTTCTAGCGAGTTCATCGGCCTTGCAGTTTCCTGGGATATCTCTATGTCCCGGCACCCAAAAAAGGTGAATGTTAAACTGTTCTGCCATCTCCGCGAGAGATGTGCGACAGTTGCGGGCTGTTGCTGAGTTCGTGGAAACCGCCTCGAATGATTTAAGGGCTGCTTGGCTGTCTGAAAAGATACGGATATTCGACGTGGATATCACGTTTTCCTTGAGCCAGGATAGAACCTCTTTTATCGCCAGAAGTTCCGCTTGGAACACGCTACAATAGTTAGGGAGTCGGAAAGATAGACTAAGATTTAGTCCTTCTGAGTACACTCCGCCCCCAACCCCATCTTCGGTTTTTGAACCATCAGTGTAGAAATGAATCGAATCATCTCTCGAGAAATGTCCTTCGTCCCAGTCAGACCGTGATGGAATGGAGACTCGAAAGTTGTTTTCAAAAACCAGCTGGGGTATGGTGTAGTCAGAGTGACTTGGAATCGTTCTGAATGAATTCAGAATAATAGTGTGGCCAATTGAGTTATTGGTCCATTGAGACGTGGCTCTGAGACGGATTGCTGTACTCGCGGCCATTTGTTTACTAAAAATGTCGAGGGGTATAAGATTAAGAAGAATGTCTAAGGCAGCTGAAGGTGTCGTACGCAGTGCTCCAGTGATACATAGACATGCTGATCTTTGGACTTTGCTTAGGTGGTCCCGGTAGGACACTTTATCCAATATGATATGATAATGTTAAAGAAATGAGAAGGCATATTTTTTTTTTTTTTTTTTTTTGCAAAATCTCTATCTCCGAGTACAGTTAGACTAAAGATCGAGATCATGAAACTTGGTCATGCATTTTATTAAGCATCTACCCATGAAAACTAAAATTTTTAGCGACGAAATATATGTACACAAGACTTATTTTAAGAAAATTACGTGGGAACTAGCCATGTTCCAAATCCATTGTCTTTCTAACATAATTTAGATTATAGATTAAGAGATGCTAAAATAAAAGTTCACAGTTTTGTTATAAAGATATTTCCTACTATATAAGAACATCCATACAAGTCAATACAAATATTTGAATGGAAGATGGAATTTTGTCACATGTGGATTTTCTTAAAAGAAATGCAGGTGCAAGGGCGAAAGAAGGGAAGTGATGTTGAATTAAAAACAAATAGCAGGAAAAGATGGAAGAAGGGTGTGCGAACAGCGGCATGGAAGAGGGGACGGGTGGGGAGAGTTGGCGACGGCCCAGGCGGGCGGCATGGGTGGCCGGTGGCACAGCACCACCTGGGCCGTCGCCCACCCGCGCCGCCCACCCCCTTCCTTGATGCTGTTCTCACACAATTGTTCCATCTTATTAAGCTATTCTTTCGGTGCATAAGAATATACATACTTCTTAGAACTATTCCTCTGTTCAAATATAGGAAGGACCCGAGAAAATATCGTACTATAAAGCTTTGCATAGGACTACCAGGGATTCAATGGCATACTATCTACGAAGCTGGCTAAGCGACATTATTTCTATTTACTAATATTTTTTTTTGCGAAATAAAGTCGAACTCAGAAATTTTGAGACATTAAGACATCAAGACGCACACAGGCCATGGATTTTGTATTTTATTTTTAAAATCTAATCGGTGCTGCCTGCAGCGTATGGAATAATTTATTGCTATAACAAGAGGGGTCTTAATAAAAAGTGTTCATGTATTTATTTTTATTCATTAATAACAAATTTGCCACACACGAAACAAGAGATTTTACCGGCCCGGCTTGCGCTATTTGATTTACATTTTGCAGTTCAGATTTTAGCTTAGTGTTGCAAACAAAATCGAATATAGATTGTCATCTTGACCACATCATTATTACAGCCTAACTAATGATTTACTTCTCACCTAAATAGCACGTTGGCTGTGTGTTATCAATGGCAGTGCTTATAATTTGTAGCTAACCACCTACCCACCAACTAAGGTGAATTTAAGCACCCGTACTTTTTAATTCAAGTGACTTCTCGATTGAATGTGGCAAACAAATTTTTTTTCATCCAGTAGAAAATGGAATCATTTTATTTTCAAGTTATACATTCGATTTAAATAAATCAGATAACGATCAAGCCAAATGCAGTACGATGATATGGATATCAAAAAAAAAAATTGTTTGGAAAGTGCTATATGTCATACTGTAATTCGGTCTGTCTGCATCATTACTTCAAGACAAACAGTTAAACATAGCTGCTTCAAATTTGATACTTACTTAGTGTTTTTGAGGCAATTTCGAATATTTGTCAAAACTAATGATATGATAGGTTAGGTTAGGTTAGGTTAAGGTGGCTGTCAGTCAACGACTGACACACTTAGACCAGATACTAGGTCCATTGTGATACCACATATGAAAGTAAGGCACTACCTCACTAATTTTAAAACCAATTGGAACTTTTAACAAAGCGATGGAGACAGTGTATGTCTGTCTGAGTTAGGTCATTTATATCGTTGAGGAAGAAATCTCCCAAATGTAATTTTCGTCTTTGTGAGAGAGCAGGGCATGAACAAAGAAGATGTGTTATAGTCTCTTCTTCTTCCTCGTCCATGCAACTTCTGCAGAAGTCGTTCGAGAAGACACCGAGTCTAGTAGCATGTCTGCCTATAAGACAGTGTCCAGTTATGACACCGATTAAGGAGCTAAGGTGTGATCTACCAAGAGATAACAAACATATGGAGCGTTTTGGATCTAGTTTTGGCCAGATCTGTTTTGTCGCCTGACAGGTAGTCAATTTTGACCACCTTAGATTTGTTTCGTTCATGGCATCGTGTTTTAGCATGAGTTTACATGTAGCGATAGGTATACCAATATTCCTCCTGTCGGGTGAAAGTGGTTCAGTAGTTCCATTTCTAGCGAGTTCATCGGCCCTGCAGTTTCCTGGGATATCTCTATGTCCCGGCACCCAAAAAAGGTGAATGTTAAACTGTTCTGCCATCTCCGCGAGAGATGTGCGACAGTTGCGGGCTGTTGCTGAGTTCGTGGAAACCGCCTCGAATGATTTAAGGGCTGCTTGGCTGTCTGAAAAGATACGGATATTCGACGTGGATATCACGTTTTCCTTGAGCCAGGATAGAACCTCTTTTATCGCCAGAAGTTCCGCTTGGAACACGCTACAATAGTTAGGGAGTCGGAAAGATAGACTAAGATTTAGTCCTTCTGAGTACACTCCGCCCCCAACCCCATCTTCGGTTTTTGAACCATCAGTGTAGAAATGAATCGAATCATCTCTCGAGAAATGTCCTTCGTCCCAGTCAGACCGTGATGGAATGGAGACTCGAAAGTTGTTTTCAAAAACCAGTTGGGGTATGGTGTAGTCAGAGTGACTTGGAATCGTTCTGAATGAATTCAGAATAATAGTGTGGCCAATTGAGTTATTGGTCCATTGAGACGTGGCTCTGAGACGGATTGCTGTACTCGCGGCCATTTGTTTACTAAAAATGTCGAGGGGTATAAGATTAAGAAGAATGTCTAAGGCAGCTGAAGGTGTCGTACGCAGTGCTCCAGTGATACATAGACATGCTGATCTTTGGACTTTGCTTAGGTGGTCCCGGTAGGACACTTTATCCAATATGATATGATAATGTTAAAGAAATGAGAAGGCATATTTTTTTTTTTTTTTTTTTTGCAAAATCTCTATCTCCGAGTACAGTTAGACTAAAGATCGAGATCATGAAACTTGGTCATGCATTTTATTAAGCATCTACCCATGAAAACTAAAATTTTTAGCGACGAAATATATGTACACAAGACTTATTTTAAGAAAATTACGTGGGAACTAGCCATGTTCCAAATCCATTGTCTTTCTAACATAATTTAGATTATAGATTAAGAGATGCTAAAATAAAAGTTCACAGTTTTGTTATAAAGATATTTCCTACCATATAAGAACATCCATACAAGTCAATACAAATATTTGAATGGAAGATGGAATTTTGTCACATGTGGATTTTCTTAAAAGAAATGCAGGTGCAAGGGCGAAAGAAGGGAAGTGATGTTGAATTAAAAACAAATAGCAGGAAAAGATGGAAGAAGGGTGTGCGAACAGCGGCATGGAAGAGGGGACGGGTGGGGAGAGTTGGCGACGGCCCAGGCGGGCGGCATGGGTGGCCGGTGGCACAGCACCACCTGGGCCGTCGCCCACCCGCGCCGCCCACCCCCTTCCTTGATGCTGTTCTCACACAATTGTTCCATCTTATTAAGCTATTCTTTCGGTGCATAAGAATATACATACTTCTTAGAACTATTCCTCTGTTCAAATATAGGAAGGACCCGAGAAAATATCGTACTATAAAGCTTTGCATAGGACTACCAGGGATTCAATGGCATACTATCTACGAAGCTGGCTAAGCGACATTATTTCTATTTACTAATATTTTTTTTTGCGAAATAAAGTCGAACTCAGAAATTTTGAGACATTAAGACATCAAGACGCACACAGGCCATGGATTTTGTATTTTATTTTTAAAATCTAATCGGTGCTGCCTGCAGCGTATGGAATAATTTATTGCTATAACAAGAGGGGTCTTAATAAAAAGTGTTCATGTATTTATTTTTATTCATTAATAACAAATTTGCCACACACGAAACAAGAGATTTTACCGGCCCGGCTTGCGCTATTTGATTTACATTTTGCAGTTCAGATTTTAGCTTAGTGTTGCAAACAAAATCGAATATAGATTGTCATCTTGACCACATCATTATTACAGCCTAACTAATGATTTACTTTTCACCTAAATAGCACGTTGGCTGTGTGTTATCAATGGCAGTGCTTATAATTTGTAGCTAACCACCTACCCACCAACTAAGGTGAATTTAAGCACCCGTACTTTTTAATTCAAGTGACTTCTCGATTGAATGTGGCAAACAAATTTTTTTTCATCCAGTAGAAAATGGAATCATTTTATTTTCAAGTTATACATTCGATTTAAATAAATCAGATAACGATCAAGCCAAATGCAGTACGATGATATGGATATCAAAAAAAAAAAAATGTTTGGAAAGTGCTAAACGTCAGACTGTAATTCGGTCTGTCTGCATCATTACTTCAAGACAAACAGTTAAACATAGCTGCTTCAAATTTGATACTAACTTAGTGTTTTTGAGGCAATTTCGAATATTTGTCAAAACTAATGATATCCCAACTAAAAATCTATGTTGCATAAGGTCCAAAATTTGAAATTCAGTAAGCTACAACTTTCATAGTGTTTTTATAAGGCTTTTTTACTAATGCTTCAACTTTGTGCACACAAATTTTCAATAGTAGCTCTGTTAAGCCTTTTCGAAATATGATTTGCAAGCTTTACACAAAGGTGAGAGATTATTGTTTGATAAGGCTCCTGTAGGGCCTTCCAAAGTTTGTTCATATACAATGCTTAAATGCGATGGCTGCCATAAGACCTGTTACTGGAAACCAGAACAAAGATCTTCTATAGAATTAACTAACCCAAACACCGTGTTTATTTAAAGCACTTGAAAAAACTGTAAAGGGGATAAAAGATTGTCATATAATATGGGCGGTATAAGGACTGTCTTATTTTTAAAGTAATTGTTATAAGACTTAAAAAAAAAACTTGTTTAGCGCATTTTTGACAAGTTATTTTAGTTTTTTTACGGATTTTCTTCGTATGCTTTATAAAAAAAATAACTGACCACAAACAATATCAAAACGGCCTTAGAACAACTCAATGAAGAAAGAAATAACTTACTATGAAAAGCTTTTAATTTCGTTAAAATAGCTTCCTACTTATTAATTCCTATAAAACTTATTTTTGCTGGCTCTCTGAAAGCAAAACTGCTCATAGATTTATGAATGGGGCAAACAATTAACTAAAGGAAGCTATACTGTTTATCGAAAAGCTATTAACTTCGCTTACGAAACTACAATAATTAACTAAAAAAAGCTATAGCTTAGTTAATGAAGCATTAGTTTCTTCAAATATGTTTTAAAAATGCCAAAAAAGAATTATGGGGTTCTTATGGAAAAAAATTAATTTCTTTTTTTTTTTAATCGAAAATCAACTTCTGCGCTTTTATTTAATTTTTCTTTATTCCCACCGCCCATCAATCATTTTTTTCCTTATTTCCCGTATTCTCTAGCTTTCTGCAATGAATTAAATTGTATATTAGTTGAAAAGGTGAAAATTTTATTTACCAACCCCAGGAACCGAACTCGAAGCCTCTGCGCACCTTTCAAGTACCTTCTATCTTCTTTAAGTTTGTCATCACTGAGGAATTAAATCTAAACGGATTGATGAAAAATTAAAACATTTTGATTTTCTTCAAGCAGACACAAGCAAAACGTATTCAATTCACACACTTTTTACTTGCTCTATAGGGCAAGTATTGGTTTCGTGCAGAAAAAAAAATCGAGGTTTTAATCAAACATGACATTACGATGATAGAGAAGCCCATAAAAGTGGTTTTCGCCATACCGTCCGTCGGTCTGTCTGTGCGTCTGTGCGGATGTGCGGATGTGCGGATGTGCGGATGTGCGGATGTGCGCTTTTTCACGTCATGCTACAGCCTAAACGGCTTGACGGATTTTCTTCAAACTTGATATATAGCAGTTTCAAGAAAAACGGTTGTCGAGATTTTTTTTATTTCGTCTTAGCCCGGCTCAAACTTGTACCTTTCAAGTAACGGTTTTTTTTCAATTTGGATTTTCTCGAAAAGGGCTCTAACGATTTTGATTAAACTTAAAATTTAGCTAACTTTAAGCATTTCGAACAAAACTGCGTTTTTTGTTTTTGGCTCAAATGGTCGTAACGAAAATCAGGTTTAAACGGCTTTTTTTCAAATGGCCATAAGTTCGCAACGGCTCGATTGATTTGACTCAAACTTCGTTTGGCATAGTTCTTTATAGTGTTCTATATGATGGCTTTATACATTTTTCAGTGAAGCCTGTCTAAATGGTAGCTCCCATACAACGAGCCGTTCACTTTTAGCCAACTTTTTTTGGTTTTTTCTAATTTGCTCAAAAATGGCTCTAACGATTTTGATAAAAATTTGTGTGTTATATTCTTTTAGTGTTCTTAAGAGAACTGCGTTTTTAGTTTTTGGGTAAAAATGCAAATAACGGAGATCTGATCTTAACGGCTTTTTTTCAAATGGCCATAAGTTGTCAACGGTTGCATCGAATTCACTCAAACATTGTTTGGTATAGTTCCTTACAGCTTCCTACCAGATGGCATTGATTTTTTTTCGGTTTCTCTTTTTTAAATGGTGGCTCCTATACAAAGAGCCACTAGATTTTGGCCAATTTTTTCGTTTTTTCAAATTTACTCAAAAACGGCTTCCCCGATTTTTATGAAACTTTGTATGTAACATATATAGAATACTTCAAAAAAAACTGCATTTTTAGTTCTTGGCTACACATGATAATAGCGGAAATTGCTTTTAACAGTATTATTAATTTGGCCATAAGTGGACATTTGTATCATTTATAACACCCAAAAGATAACGTCTTAATTTTAAATATTAAAGGTTTCTTAACGTTAGCTCCCGTGTATCGGTTTTTCCAGTTTCAGTCAAATTTTTTTAGGTTTTACCAATTTTTTCAAAAATGAGGGGGAGAGTACGATAACTGAGGCGCCAAGATTTAATAACGGTTTTGTGTAGGGGTGTCAAATGCAAATATTTTTTACTATGGGAGGGGGGGGGTCTACCTCACCCCGTTTAGGAGGTAGGGGCGATTTTCGAAAAAAATGTCTTGAATGGAAAAATAAATATTAAAAAACAACGGCAATACTTAAAATACATTACTATAACGGTTTTAAAAGCCAGAAATCTGTTCTTTAATCCTGCATTTAAATTAAATTACTCGTTACAATAGTTTTCAAAATATTCGCATTCAAACTCGAAATTTTGATAAAAAAACGTAAAAAAATATCTTTAAACAAATTTTGTTCAAAATTGTGATATGGATAATAAATTTATTTTTTCTGTGATCCGATGCTTCAATAAATATTTAATCGAACGCAAAAAACTAAAAGCTTTTATGTCTTCTAGTTCGTGTGAAAATTGAAAATTACTGAAACTACTTTTTTATGAAATTTTAGATTCTTGGCATTTATTGTGATTTCATTAGAGGATTAATGTTGATGAAAGGTTTATCGTTGAAAGTAAAGTACAGCAATTCAGTTAGCGTTACCCAGAATGCATGTCGAGGAGTTAGAATTGCGTTGCATTCCACTTTCTAGTCAGTCAGTTTGTGAGTAAGGAGTCAGTTGAAAAAATCAAGTCAATTTACAACTCACATGATGTATTTAAAGGGTAATGTCAGTCTCGTCAATGAAGTCATCGTCTAGGTTTTCACTTTGGATGGTCGAAGTCTTTAAGTTGCAGACCAACACTTTCTCTCCCATAGACAAGACCTGACTATACTTTTTTGTATGTCCAATGTCCGCGACGCGGGCCACCCAGGTACTGTTGATTAAAACTACTATTGATACAGGCGCCTGCCAGGCAGCTGGAACTACCCTTAGCGGAGCAACGAAGTTGCGTGAGCGGGTGAGCTCCCGAAAATGGAGTTGAAATGCCTCGATCCCGCGGAGCGGGCCACCCAGGTACTGTTGATTAAAAATACTATTGACATAGGCGCCTGCCAGACAGCCAGACCTACCCTAAGCGGAGCAACGAAGTTGCGTGAGCGGGTGTGCCCCCGAAAAGAGAGTTAAAATCCCTACATCCAGCGAAGCGGGCCACCCAGGTGCTGTTGATTAAAAATACATTTGACACAGGCGCCTGCCAGCATACACCCGACCTCGCACATACCCCAAGTCCTATAGTGTGCCCAGGCAGGGGGGTTGCAGGGGGGCAGCATGCCCCCCCTTACATAGGTCATTGCTTATACACCGTAATATTATGCGTCGCGGATATTTTGACGCGGATATTTTGTCCGCGGACATTTTGTCGCGGATATTTTGACCCGGATATTTTGTCCGCGTATATTGAGGCGTGCAGCCCGAAAAGGGAGTTAAAATCCTTAGATCCCGCGAAGCGGTCCACCCAGGTACTGTTGATTAAAAATACAATTTACACAAGTGCCTGCCAGCAACGAAGTTGCGTGAGTGGATGTGACCCCGAAAAAAGGGGTGACACGTCTCAATATCCGCGGACATAATAACCGCATACACCCGACCTCGCACCTACCCCAAGTCCTATAGTGTGCCCAGGCAGGGGGGTTGCAGGGGGGCAGCATGCCCCCCTTTACATAGGTCATTGTTTATACACCGTAATATTATGCGTCGCGGATATTTTGTCCGCGGACATTTTGTCGCGGATATTTTGACCCGGATATTTTGTCCGCGGATATTGAGGCGTGCAGCCCGAAAAGGGAGTTAAAATCCCTAGATCCCGCGAAGCGTGCCATTCAGGTACTGTTGATTAATCCTTAAAGTTAGATCACCGTAAATACAAAAAATAAAAATCTGATAAAAAAGTAGTTTCAGTAATTTTCAATTTTCACACGAACTAGAAGACATAAAAGCTTTTGGTTTTTTGCGTTCGATTAAATATTTATTGAAGCATCGGATCACAGAAAAAAAAATTTACTATCCATTTCACAATTTTGAACAAAATTGGCTTAAAGATATTTTTTTACGTTTTTTTATCAAAATTTCGAGTTTGAATGCGAATATTTTGAAAACTGTTGTAACGAGTAATTTAATTTAAATGTAGGATTAAAGAACAGATTTCTGGCTTTTAAAACCGTTATAGTAATGTATTTTAAGTATTGCCGTTGTTTTTTAATATTTATTTTTCCATTCAAGACATTTTTTTCGAAAACCGCCCCTACCTCCTAAACGGGGCGAGGTAGACCCCCCCTCCCATAGTAAAAAATACTTGCATTTGACGCCCCTACATAAAACCGTTATTAAATCTTGGCGCCTCAGTTATCGTACTCGTGCCAAAATGAGTTCTTCTCATTGGTCGAAAAGTTTGTTTTCATCGTACTATTGCACCCACAGAGCAAGTACGTGCGACCCAGTCGTGCATTTTATTTTCTTCATTGCATCTGGCGGCCACATCAACGTGCCATCCTTTCCCAGTGTTTGTATTGTATACGCTGATGACAAATTTAAAGAAGATATTACTCGCATAAGAATACTAACTCAAATGTGATATTCATCTGAGCGGGAATTTGGAATCACATATGGAAGCTGTTTCTCACATAAAAAAACTACTTGTATTCTTACCGAAGATATCGCTTTTTCCGATGAGCTATTTCATTCTGTGTGCACAGGGAGTTTTAGGTTTAATCCTTAACCATATATATTTTATATTTTATATTATAATATTTTATATTTTTTATCTATATTTTATAAACATATTGTGGTTGCCTCCAGTTGTGTGTAATTAATAATATAATGGTTAAAATAAAATAAAATAGAAGTAGAAGCAGAATATGAAAAATTATTAATGTTAGATTTATTAATGTTTAGATTTTTATTTAAAAAAAAAACAAATAAAAATCTAAATTAAAATATTAATACAATTTCAAATTCTGTTTTTATTTAAATTTAACCATTATATTTTATATATTATATTTTGCATTTATATATCATAAACTTAATATAATATAATACATTTATAAAAAATATAATATAGGTATGTTATGTTTAATTAAATTATATATATATATACCTACATCCTACAACCCTATGTGTATTATATCGAATTCGGACATTATAACATTTTATGAGTTTGGGTTGTTTTCATTATAAACAATTAACATATTTATGAACTTTTATTGAAGAGAAGTTATTTTTATTTCAAGATAAGCCAAACATGTTTTTCTAAAAGCAAGATTTCTGTCGTATTAATTCGAAACACCCTCTAGGCATAAATATTATGAAGTTGTACAGAAGTTTAAGTGTGGTATCAACTGATTCTTTTTTGATCTAGTCATTTTATTAATCAAATTGGACTAGTGGATGGGTGCTTGGATAGTGCGCAGAGGCTTCGAGTTCGGTTCCTGGGGTTGGTAATATAAAAAAAATTTCAAAATGTAAAATTTTCACTTTTTCAACTAATATACAATTTAATTCATTGCAGAAAGCTAGAAAATACGGGAAATAAGGAAAAAAATTATTGATGGGCGGTGGGAATAAAGAAAAATTAAATAAAAGCGCAGAAGTTGACTTTCGATTAAAAAAAAAAAGAAATTAATTTTTTTCCATAAGAACCCCATAATTCTTTTTTGGCATTTTTAAAACATATTTGAAGAAACTAAAATGCTTCATTAACTAAGCTATAGCTTTTTTTAGTTAATCATTGTAGTTTCGTAAGCGAAGTTAATAGCTTTTCGATAAACAGTATAGCTTCCTTTAGTTAATTGTTTGCCCCATTCATAAATCTATGAGCAGTTTTGCTTTCAGAGAGCCAGCAAAAATAAGTTTTATAGGAATTAATAAGTAGGAAGCTATTTTAACGAAATTAAAAGCTTTTCATAGTAAGTTATTTCTTTCTTCATTGAGTTGTTCTAAGGCCGTTTTGATATTGTTTGTGGTCAGTTATTTTTTTTATAAAGCATGCGAAGAAAAGCCGTAGGAAAACTAAAATAACTTGTCAAAAGTGTGCAAACAAGTTTCTTTAAGACTAATTAAAATTACTATAGAAATAAGACAATAGTTTCGCTTGACCCTTATGAAAACTAAATTGTTACTTGGGATGATAATGTTAAAGAAATGAGAAGGCATATTTTTTTTTTTTTTTTTGCAAAATCTCTATCTCCGAGTACAGTTAGACTAAAGATCGAGATCATGAAACTTGGTCATGCATTTTATTAAGCATCTACCCATGAAAACTAAAATTTTTAGCGACGAGATATATGTACACAAGATTTATTTTAAGAAAATTACGTGGGAACTATCCATGTTCCAAATCCATTGTCTTTCTAACATAATTTAGATTATAGATTAAGAGATGCTAAAATAAAAGTTCACAGTTTTGTTATAAAGATATTTCCTACCATATAAGAACATCCATACAAGTCAATACAAATATTTGAATGGAAGATGGAATTTTGTCACATGTGGATTTTCTTAAAAGAAATGCAGGTGCAAGGGCGAAAGAAGGGAAGTGATGTTGAATTGAAAACAAATAGCAGAAAAAGATGGAAGAAGGGTGTGCGAACAGCGGCATGGAAGGGGGACGGGTGGGGAGAGTTGGCGACGGCCCAGGCGGGCGGCATGGGTGGCCGGTGGCACAGCACCACCTGGGCCGTCGCCCACCCGCGCCGCCCACCCCCTTCCTTGATGCTGTTCTCACACAATTGTTCCATCTTATTAAGCTATCCTTTCGGTGCATAAGAATATACATACTTCTTAGAACTATTCCCCTGTTCAAATATAGGAAGGACCCGAGAAAATATCGTACTATAAAGCTTTGCATAGGACTACCAGGGATTCAATGGTATACTATCTACGAAGCTGGCTAAGCGACATTATTTCTATTTACTTATATTTTTTTTTGCGAAATAAAGTCGAACTCAGAAATTTTGAGACATTAAGACATCAAGACGCACACAGGCCATGGATTTTGTATTTTATTTTTATAATCTAAACAACCAACTTGGTTGTTTAATTTAAAAGCAACAACTTTTGTTGTTGTTTTTTCTTTTAACTTTTCAATTGAATATTTTTTCTTTGAATTTTAATCATCTATTACCTGGCCAAACGAGCATGGCATTTATTAGGGTTTATGCTTTTTATAAAGCTCCCTAAAAATATATAATTCGCAGTGTAATTTTGCACTAAAAATTATATAATGGTGTCGATTTTATCGAACAAAGTGCATCTTAGAAGAGTATGAACGGCATCTAACTGATGAGCCCACCGTTCATACTTGGGCGAAACGCACACAGGCCACGGATTTTGTATTTTATTTTTATAAATTACATTGATTGAAATAAATCATTATTACAACTTCGAAGATAAGTGATAGATTAAATCAATTTTTAAACATTTGAACGGTAACAAATCTCTAATCCCATCAAACAAAAACGCCATCATCCAAAAGACCCTCAAAAGCAGAACAACCAACCGAGAACCGACCCGTGAGCCGTGAATGATCGATGCTTACAAGATGCGAATTATTGAACAGCTTTTACAAAACTATCGAATTTCCAGTCATTCAGTATAATTTGTAACTGTCAGATAATTGCCTCTGACAGCTAAACGTTACGATGTGTCACCGCCATCAGCGTGGTGCCATTATGACGATCAAAGTATATATTATATATCAAGTTATAGGAACCCCATGATGTGTGTGTGTTTTTTTTTTTATAATGCACACGCGCTCAAGGGGTTTGTTATAGCCCTTTTAATGATAAGTCACAGCACAAGCGATAGGAAGTTAGGAAGGAAGGGAAAGGAGGTGTCGATGAAAATTGATCTTGAATGTTTGAAGATCAAAATGGCAAGGAAAAATTGTGCCAGGCAATCCATTCCACATTCGTGTTGTACGGCTAGAAAAAGAATTTCTATATTTCACGGTACGTCCGAAATTGGGCTCAAGTGTAAACTGATGAGCGTTCCTAGCAAGACGAGTGTTACGGGGGAAATGTTTAAGGGGTGGAACGCAGCTGGCTACCTCCAGTGAACATTTTTTGTAAAAGACCCTGTAAAATAAGGAAAGACATGGGACATTTCGACGATGTTCGAGTGACGGAAATGTTTCCATAATGTTTCTCTCTCCTATCAATTAAACGCTTTTTTCTGAACTCTGTCGAGCAGGTGGAGAAAAGTTTGAGAAGCACCTGCTCAGAGATGGGAGCTATACTTGAGTTTAGAGCGTATAAAAGCTTTGTAAACTATAGCCGGATCAGAAGGGGTGAAAAACTTCTTGCATCTATTAAGAAAGCCTAAGCATCTTGCAGCATTCTTGGCAATCTCAAGTATATGATCATTCCAACGAAGATTGTCACTGATACACATACCGAGTACTGATAGCTTTTCGGCCTCCTCGATGCACAAGTACCATTCATGGATAATGGCATAGGGGGTATGTTTAGTTTCAACGACAAAAGACAGCATAGAGTTTTCGACGCATTAAACTCCACACGATTTCTATTACCCCAATTCACAATGCTGTTTAAATCGGAGTTTAACGAGCTTATCATACGATTTCGTTGTAATAACACGTCCGAAGGCGAAGGCCGGGAAGTATCAAACGTATATGAAAAGCTGAGGGTTGAGTCGTCAGCAAAACAATTTAATGGATTAGAAGTCACAAAAAAGAGATCATTTATAAAAATGAGAAAGAGATTCGGAGACAGAACGGAGCCCCGGATCAGATCAGAGATCAGACTTGAAACCGTCTAATACAACTTGTATTGAAACGTCCAGAAGATAGCTTCTAATCCAACGAATAAGAGTATCATCGATACCAAATTTTCGATAAAAGAGCTTCATGCCAAACTCTATCAAATGCCTTTGAAATATCAAGCGCAATAATCTTGCTTTCACCAAAGCGATGCACAGATTTGTTCCACTGTTCGGTGAGATATGCCATCAAATCACCAGTGGAACGATTGCTGCGAAAGCCGTTTTGAGGGTCATTTAAAAGCTCCCGATCTTCGAGATATTTCTTGAGCTGACGTTTTATCAGCGTTTCTATGACCTTGGAAAGAAGGGGCGTAAGTGCAATTGGGTCGGTAGGAGGAGGGGGAGGAGGAGTCACCTTTTTTGGGACGGGCTGGACAAATGCTGTTTTCCATCTACTAGGAAAGATTCCTGAACGATAGAATCGATGGAAAAGCTTACGCAGTGGTTTTGCCAGCGAAGAAGAACACCCCTTCAGAAGAATAGGGGGTATACCATCCGGGCCAGCGGATTTGTGTATATCAAAATCTTGAAGAAATCTTGCTACTGTACGAGTGCGGAAAAATACCTGTCCCATAGAAAAATTAACGTTCTCAAGTACAGGAATGGCATTGTTGCTTGCAGGCAACGTAGAACTTGCAGCAAAATGAGCTGCGAGCATATTCGCTTTCTTTGAAGAGCTGACAATAGGTTTATCGTCAACGATGAGCGTTGGAATTAATGATGACGTTGAGTTCTTGACGTTTTTGACAAATGACCAGAAGTTTTTACTGCCTTTGGGACATTGCAGAATTTTTTGCCGTAACTCCTGGTCATGTACAAATTTCGTTTTGTGTGTAACGGAGTTGCACGAGTTACTAACTTGTTAGTTTTTTTCCCGATTTTCCTCAGTTGGGTTGGGTTTTCTTTGTAGGATCGGAAGCTTACTTCTTTCAACCTGATAGCTTCTTTACACTCTTCGGTAAACCAAGACTTTTCTTTTGGTTTGATACATTTTGTTCTGTGAGGGAAAAAAGTTCTCATTCCAAGAAAAATCACTTCTGTTATAATTTCAGCACTGGCATCAATGTCATTATCGCGGAAGCATAATGACCAGTTAAAGTTGCGAAAGAAATTATTCAGACCGTCCCAGTTGGCTTTCTCGTATTGCCAAACGATCCTAGTGGGAATTTTTTCTTTAACTGGATGGTTGGAGATCGAGAAATTAGCTGAAATGACACAATGGTCCGAGGTGCCAAATGGAGAAGTTACTTTAATAGTATATTTATCAGGATGGGAAGTAAGGAACAAGTCAAGAGTATGGGCGGATTGCCCATCAACATCCGGTATACGACCAGGCTTATCGACAAGCTGGGTAAGATGGTTATACTCAGCAAAGATCTCGGTTTACCTTCCTTCGAGTGTTGTCTGGCCAGAGTAGCGGAGCCAAATTGAATTGTGTACATTGAAGTCGCCCGTAATCACGACTTCAGTGTGAGGACAATGGGAAACAATTCGGGAAATTGAATCTGACAAAACATCTAACTCATCACAAGTAGACATGCTGTCAAGATTCGGACTCCTTTAAAGAAAACAGTAAAGAATGATATGCTTGCGGACAGTGAATTTGAGCCAAATTAAACAATGCCCATATTGGGAAAGGCTCTGGCAAGCAATATCATTCCTAACATAAATGACAAGACCATGGTGGGAAAAAAGTAATGGCACTAAGTTATATCCAAACAAACAAAATTCTGATAAATCAGTATTCTATCCAACCTGGGTTTCACTTAATGCCAAAACAGCTTGCCTGTATTGCACAGTATGGGCGTACACAGAAAAGAAATTCTTTCTTAGCCCACGAACATTTGAATATACAACACAAAAATCACTTACCATTTTGAAAAACTAAACACAAAAAATTCAACTTTGACGAAATTAAGTTCAGCAGTGAAGTATAGGCCCATATAAACTCTAATTATAAACAAACTGTCCTAGGTGTTATGCCCATAAAACAATTTGCAAACGGGAATTAATATAAACTAAAAAACACGATTGAACTATACATCAAATGCTGCTCTTCTATCCAGTGCAAACCTCTTGCGATAAGCCTGATGGCGCGGGTGGAGAGGATTGATATTGTTGGATGCTGTGCTGCGAATGCGAGCGAGGTTTGGCGTATTTTTTTTTTCTTTTTCTTTTTAATTGGCACTGATTCTATTTATTTTTTTTGAATTTTGGGCTGAATTTAATTTATGATTTTAAATTTATTGCACTATGTATGGTATGTTAATTTGGTTTGGTTTTTTTTTTTTTTATTATTATTTTTGGGTGACACACGCGCACAGAAGCAATGCGACCGCACACAACGAGTACTTGATCGACACGTTTAACGCTAGCAAGCGAGTGAGAAAGATCGAGAAAGAGAGAGAGAGAGAGAGTGAGATAGAGGGAACGTCGCATCACGCACGGTGCCATGGGGAGAGAGAGCTGTAGGGTAGGTTAGGTTTGTTTTATTATAGCAGAAACTGGTTCTGCATAATCGAAAATGATAATTAAAAGATGCGATCAATAATTGTGAATTGTAAGCCATGTTAATAAAGTTTGTCTTGAAGAAACAATATGATTTCACTAAAAATCAATTTCTACCCCTTCCTATTTTCGTTTCCACATTACGAAGTTTCACTTCTTCCGCGCGGAGGGACTCCACGCACTATTTTTTATATATTCTACGTTTGATATATAATTAGAAGAGGATTTTATCTAATATATAAATTTCGAAAGTTTTTTTTAACATTTTTGAGAAACAAATTGATACGTATATACTTTTTTTCCGCCACAATGCCATTTATTTGCTCAACTGTATTACTGCTACTACTGAATTTTTTCAGTAAAAATTAAAAAAAAAAAAATATTCACATTGCTACTAAACTCGAGGTAATTTAGAGAGCGATATACCAATGCTAAGAGTCAAAGTTGCATCGATAAGTGCATTCTGAGACTTAGCCACTGCTGTCTGCATAGTTGTTGTGGGCGGTTAGCACTTTTTTTATTCATTTCGGTCGACCAAACACTCATTGATACATAATGTGCCAGGCTGGCTTTACTTTCTGTACCTCAACTTTTATGCATGCATCTTTCTCCCTGTCACAATGTGTGCTGGCCGCTTATATTTATCTGATTGTGTTTCCTGAGCTTTATCTCGGTTTCCCGACTCAAAGATATACCCTTTTTTGTGTAGCTTGTAGTTTTTTATACAGGCTTCGGAGGACACACCACAACACACTGCAGCTTTTTACGTCAAGCTATCAATCGCTTTAAAAGTTTTTACTTCGGTAAGGGTTCTGCATCAATAGCAGTGAAGTGTATAATATGGTTTAATTAATTTTGACTTTGTAGGGTGACAGAGAAAAAATGTTTAACTTATACTCGGTACTCCTATCGTTGGAACAGATTTGCACAACATTTGCGTTTTTGCGAATTTTATTTATTTCATCGTCATTCACGTCAGACGCCACGGTTGTACCAAATGGAAAGGAGGTATAATTGAACGGTAATGGAATGTGTGGGTGCAGTATAGTAGATTTGTTGGTTAAAAGTATTTTTGACATTAAATTGTAGTAAATCATGTGAAAACAACGAACAAGACAGAATAAAAATGTTGTTTTTTTTTTGTTAATTCTTGCGAGAGGGAGAAAAGATTAAACGAAAGAGCTGAGCAGCGAACTCAATTTGTTAAAACTGTCATCCGTTTTCTTATCTATTCGTCGGGCGTATGGAATAATTTATTGCTATAACAAGAGGGGTCTTAATAAAAAGTGATTATGTATTTATTTTTATTCATTAATAACAAATTTGCCACACACGGAACAAGAGATTTTACCGGCTCGGCTTGCGCTATTGGATTTACATTTTGCAGTTCAGATTTTAGCTAAGTGTTGCAAACAAAAGCGAATATAGATTGTCATCTTGACCACATCATTATTACAGCCTAACTAATGATTTACTTCTCATCTAAATAGCACGTTGGCTGTGTGTTATCAATGGCGGTGCTTTTAATTTGTAGCTAACCACCTACCCACCAACTAAGGTGAATTTAAGCACCCGTACTTTTTAATTCAAGTGACTTCTCGATTGAATGTGGCAAACAAATTTTTTCTCATCCAGTAGAAAATGGAATCATTTTATTTTCAAGTTATACATTCGATTTAAATAAATCAGATAACGATCAAGCCAAATGCAGTACGATGATATGGATATCAAAAAAAAAAATTGTTTGGAAAGTGCTATATGTCATACTGTAATTCGGTCTGTCTGCATCATTACTTCAAGACAAACAGTTAAACATAGCTGCTTCAAATTTGATACTTACTTAGTGTTTTTGAGGCAATTTCGAATATTTGTCAAAACTAATGATATGATAGGTTAGGTTAGGTTAGGTTAAGGTGGCTGTCAGTCAACGACTGACACACTTAGACCAGATACTAGGTCCATTGTGATACCACATATGAAAGTAAGGCACTACCTCACTAATTTTAAAACCAATTGGAACTTTTAACAAAGCGATGGAGACAGTGTATGTCTGTCTGAGTTAGGTCATTTATATCGTTGAGGAAGAAATCTCCCAAATGTAATTTTCGTCTTTGTGAGAGAGCAGGGCATGAACAAAGAAGATGTGTTATAGTCTCTTCTTCTTCCTCGTCCATGCAACTTCTGCAGAAGTCGTTCGAGAAGACACCGAGTCTAGTAGCATGTCTGCCTATAAGACAGTGTCCAGTTATGACACCGATTAAGGAGCTAAGGTGTGATCTACCAAGAGATAACAAACATATGGAGCGTTTTGGATCTAGTTTTGGCCAGATCTGTTTTGTCGCCTGACAGGTAGTCAATTTTGACCACCTTAGATTTGTTTCGTTCATGGCATCGTGTTTTAGCATGAGTTTACATGTAGCGATAGGTATACCAATATTCCTCCTGTCGGGTGAAAGTGGTTCAGTAGTTCCATTTCTAGCGAGTTCATCGGCCTTGCAGTTTCCTGGGATATCTCTATGTCCCGGCACCCAAAAAAGGTGAATGTTAAACTGTTCTGCCATCTCCGCGAGAGATGTGCGACAGTTGCGGGCTGTTGCTGAGTTCGTGGAAACCGCCTCGAATGATTTAAGGGCTGCTTGGCTGTCTGAAAAGATACGGATATTCGACGTGGATATCACGTTTTCCTTGAGCCAGGATAGAACCTCTTTTATCGCCAGAAGTTCCGCTTGGAACACGCTACAATAGTTAGGGAGTCGGAAAGATAGACTAAGATTTAGTCCTTCTGAGTACACTCCGCCCCCAACCCCATCTTCGGTTTTTGAACCATCAGTGTAGAAATGAATCGAATCATCTCTCGAGAAATGTCCTTCGTCCCAGTCAGACCGTGATGGAATGGAGACTCGAAAGTTGTTTTCAAAAACCAGCTGGGGTATGGTGTAGTCAGAGTGACTTGGAATCGTTCTGAATGAATTCAGAATAATAGTGTGGCCAATTGAGTTATTGGTCCATTGAGACGTGGCTCTGAGACGGATTGCTGTACTCGCGGCCATTTGTTTACTAAAAATGTCGAGGGGTATAAGATTAAGAAGAATGTCTAAGGCAGCTGAAGGTGTCGTACGCAGTGCTCCAGTGATACATAGACATGCTGATCTTTGGACTTTGCTTAGGTGGTCCCGGTAGGACACTTTATCCAATATGATATGATAATGTTAAAGAAATGAGAAGGCATATTTTTTTTTTTTTTTTTTTGCAAAATCTCTATCTCCGAGTACAGTTAGACTAAAGATCGAGATCATGAAACTTGGTCATGCATTTTATTAAGCATCTACCCATGAAAACTAAAAATTTTAGCGACGAGATATATGTACACAAGATTTATTTTAAGAAAATTACGTGGGAACTAGCCATGTTCCAAATCCATTGTCTTTCTAACATAATATTTCCTACCATATAAGAACATCCATACAAGTCCATACAAATATTTGAATGGAAGATGGTATTTTGTCACATGTGGATTTTCTTTAAAGAAATACACGTACAAGGGCGAAAGAAGGGAACTGATGTTGAATTAAAAACAAATAGCAGAAAAAGATGGAAGAAGGGTGTGCGAACAGCGGCATGGAAGAGGGACGGGTGGGGAGAGTTGGCGACGGCCCAGGTGGTGCTGTGCCACTGGCCACCCACGCCGCCCTCCTGGGACGTCGCCCACCAGCGCCGCCCGCCCCATTCCTTGATGCTGTTCTCACACAATTGTTCCATCTTATTAAGCTATTCCTTCGATGCATAAGAATATACATACTTCTAAGAACCATTCCTCTGTTCAAATATAGGAAGGACCCGAGAAAAAATATAGTGCTATAAAGCTTTGCATAAGTCCTGCGCACTTTATTGCACTGCACCAAGTTAACCTTCTCATACCAATATTTCCAAAAGTGTAAGGACTTTAACGTTTAGTTCTTGATTAAGAAAAACAACTATTCGTTACGTCCGGTCCCTAAATAAACAAATAACATTGATTGAAATAAATCATTATTACAATTTCGAAGATAAGTGATAGATTAAATCATTTTTTGAACATTTGAACTGTAAAAAATCTCTAATCCCATCAAACAAAAACACCATCATCCAAAATACCCTCAAAAGCAGAACAACCAACCGAGAACCGACCCGTGAGCCGTGAATGGTCGATGCTAACAAGATGCGAATTATTGAACAGCTTTTACTTAAAACAATCGAATTTCCATTCATTCAGTATAACTTGTAATTGTCAGATAATTGCCTATGACAGCTAAACGTTACTATGTGTCACCGCCATCAGCGTGGTGCCATTATGACGATCAAAGTATATATTATATCTCAAGTTATAGGAACCCCATGATGTGTGCTATCGGACTTGGAAAATGACCATTGACCACCCGTGGTTCATCTGCGATGACGATGCAAAATCATTCTTATATGTCTTAGGAGAAAAGCAACTATCCTCACACTTCCATTTATGTTCTGGATCTGGATGATGGTTTTACTGGTGAAGGATTATTTTGATACCCGCTTGTAACAATACTTTAAATTCAATTATAGAAAAAACTGTACCTAGTGAAACCTCGACTTGTGCCTGATATACAATCAGTTTACGAGTACGTCCACTTGATTGTTGTATGTGACTTGTTGCCTACCGCGTAATGTGGGTTAAAATGTGCATTTAAAAAAAAAAAAAAAAAAAAAAAAACAGAACAGTGAGAACAACACTAAAACATTAAGGAACTCAAAAAAGGAAACCGGCGAACAACAAACCATTGATGGACTCTTAGTGCAAAGCGCCATACGGCTTTCAGTGCTCAATCGTGTTCTGTTGAGTTTGCAGATACATTTAATACAAAAGAATCAGATAGATGCATTTAAAGATACAAAAAAAAAGATTTTCTTCAGTTTCAGTTAATTATATCACGGAAAATGTGGCACTTATGCACCTCTGGTCAATGAAGGCGTTGAATAATTTTTTTTTTTTGGTAAATAGATACTTTTTCCAGATACAAAATACAATACATTACTCACCTTGTAAACATTGTTGGTTGATGTTGTTGTTGTTGCTGCTGTTGCGACTGTGATTGTGATTGTTGTTGTTGCAGTTGTAATTGGTGTTGATGTTGCAGATGCTGATGATGATGATGTGGGTGTTGAGACTGCTGTGGTTTTTGCTGCTGCTGCTGTTGGGGTGGCTGCGACGGAGGATTATGATGCAGGATCTGTTGCGGATGATGATGATGTGAAAGGTGGTGGGAATGATGAAGGATTTCCGCTGGTGGTGGCGGTACTGGCATTGTTTGTGATTTATCTAAACGTTTATCGTTGTACATTTTGAGTTTTGCTTAAAAGAGAGGGCACCGCGAAATTTGTAGACTAGCAATACAAACATAAGAAGGTCTATTCTTTGTTAAGTGAGAAGGTCTATTCTTTGTTAAGTGCCTGGAATAAAAGCAATAAGGAGAAGATGTTAGTTTGGAACATTTTAGAACTAACAAAGATTATTGCATACTAAGTACGCCGTGCTTTGCGATATCGATAAATTTAATTTTCCATATGACAAATGCGAATTGAGTTAAATTCTTGTAAAAGCTTGTTCTAAGAAGCTCAAATTATGTACATTGATATTTGTTAAATGTTCTATTTAAAATTCGAATAATATGAAAGGCCATATTATATAATAGTCTCACTTATACTACATTTGTACTTGCTCTATAGGACAAGCGTTGGTTTCATGCAGAAAAATCAAGTATGAACGATGATAGAGAAGCCCAAAAAAGTGGTTTTCGCCATAAAATGACGTCCCGGCGTGTGTCTGTCGCTTTATCACGTCAAGGTACAGCCTAAACCGCTTGACGGTTATATATATATATAGCAGTATAAAGAAAATCGGTCGATGTTTTTTGGGCAAATTGTCAAATATGGTGGGTGGTTGATTAGCGGTTGTAGGTGGGTTGGGTGACTGGCGGTTTTGGTGGTGGGGATGGTTGATTTGTCAAAATTGTCAAAAATGGTGGGTCAGTGGAAGGGTGTGGTAAGTATGGGTTGGTGGTTGAATTTATTGGATTTAGTGTTGGGAGGGGGTGAAGAAAAAATTGTCAAAAATGGTGGGTATTTGGTTGGTTGCTGTAGGTGGGATGGGTGGTTGGTAGTGCTGAGGGGGGGGGGGGTGACTTAATGTTGGGGGATGTAAAAATGGTGGGTGATTGGTAAGTGGTTTTAGGTTGAGTGGGTGATTGCAATTGGGGATGGGTGTAGTGGAGGGAATTTTCAAAATTAATTGTGGTGGGAAGGTTGGCGGTGGTAGTTGGGGGAGGGGGTGGGGAAAAAACTGTCAAAAATGGTGGTAGGTGATGGGCAGGTGGTTGAAGATAGAGTGGGTGGTTGAATTTTGTGTATGGGGGGGGGTTGTGGGTGGTTGGTTGTAGGTGGCGTGGGTGATTGGTGGTGGTTAGAAAGAGGGGATTTATTGTGTAGGGGAGGAGGAAACATTTTTCAAAAATAGTGGGTTGGTGGTTGTATGTGGGGGTGGTAGGTTGGTGTTTGGGTTAAGGGGTGAAACAAATATTATAAAATGGTGGGTGGTTGTAAGTGGGTTGGGTGGTTGAAGGTTGGAGAGATACCTACAAATGAACTGTTTTGTAAACTGGTTATCACATAAAATTATCGTCCGTAATCCGACCTTACAGACAACAATTTTTTTTAAACAATCAAACATAACATTACGGTGATAGAGAATTCGGGTTTGACAATTATGCCTGTCTGTCCGTCTGTCTGTAACGGGACCTACAGCCTAAACGGCTGGACCGATTCGATTCAAACTTGGTACATAATACTATTATGATGTCCAACATAGGGGTTTTTGAAATTAGCATTCTAGCTCCAAAACTAACGGTACCTGCCATAGGATTTTTTTTATGAAAAATTAATTTTTCTCAAAAACAACTCCTACGATTTTGTTGAAACTTTCTGAACAAAAAATTTCCTTAAAATTCAAAAGGCAAAAGAAATCTCATGGCTTACTTCATTTTCTCTAAAAAACCTTTTAACTGTTGATTTTTAAGTGATTAATAAAATTTCATATGATTTTTTCAATACCTTTTTTCCGAAAATCTCAGGCAGCCCCAAGACCATTTTAAACCATTAGAGCATGTTCTTAAATGATCATATAAAGAAAATCAAGTTTAATCGACTTTCTTTCAAGTGGTCATAAGTTGGTAACGGCTTAATTAAATTCACCCTAACTTTAATTGGTATAGTTTGCTTTGCGTTGCATTTTTTTCAGTAACTCTTGTCGTGGTTCCCATTCCCATACAACGAGCCACTAGGTTTTGTGCAACATTTTGTGGTTTTTTTTTTTTTTTATTTAAGTTAGTATATATAATGTATTTTTTTGGCTACAAATGAGAATAACGGAAATCGGTTTTAGAAGTTTTATTAAACTATGGCCATACGTGGACAACAGAGATTAAAACGAGTCGAGTACTGTTCACAAGCAACGAAAACTTGCTCGAACAAAGCGAGTTTGAACAAAATGTTCACGATCAATGCGATCGTTCGAGTACTCGCTGTGTAAAATGTGTATTCGGGGTTGGTATTTTAAGGATTCTGTTTCTTCTGTTATTGGTGTTATTTTGTATTTAAGTTACTTTTACCATTAGGGACAGATAATGTAAATAATGTTAATAGTCACCAATGATTTTTATTTTTATTAACTTGAAAAAAAAAAACACATACAATTAAAAAAGTAATTAAAACCAAATAAAATAAAAATTAAAGGAAAAAGTTGTCCAGATTATAAAAAATAATATCAATTTTCAGAAATTCGCTTCTGTCACTCGTTAATAAATTTTATATTAATTAAGAGATTATGCGTGTTTCTTAATTTAATAAATAAATAAAATTAAATAAAATTAATTTTTTAATTTTTACAACTTGAAAACACCGTCTTCTTATTTTGCTCGGATGTACATTTCGAAAGCTATGCTTCCATCTCCAGTGAGTTTTTAAATGTATTTGAATTTAAACAAATAAAAAATATTTTATGTTTTATACGAGTACGTCAAAAAATTAATACAAACAAACAAATTATATATACAAAAATTACAGTTAATTTGACAAACTACTACTAATAGTCGAGGAACTTTAGACATTTAGCTCGAACTCCGGGAAAGTTCCATCGATTTTCATAATTTTTTTTTAATCGCTTCGAAATCGAATTTGAAACAAAGTTTACCATCTGAGAACACTTGCTTTTTTTTGAAATTTTTTTTTCGAAATTTTTTTTTTCAAAATTTTTTTAGTGTATTATTATTTATTTTTTAACAGTAAATTCACGTAATTTATGTTTTTGAGGATACTGGATGTAATATTGCTGAGGAAAATGAAGAATATGCAGTAACTTATACTATTTTCAGTTTATCATCAAAAGTCTTTTTATTTCGAAACTAACTTATGAGTTGACATCGTCAAGATCGTCGGCTCTAATGACCGGCGCTCGATCCGTTGCATATACCACACACTCCAGTGCAGTGTAATCCACTCTTTTTACAACCACACGCTGGCCCACATCCTTTCTGGCAGTTGCAGAAAATAGTTTTCAGGATGTTTTCTGGGGCCGCTTGCTGCTGCAGTCACAGGCTTCAGAAATTGATTATGATATCTCCAACCCCACTCCGTTGGAGATATTTTATTCCCAATCCAAAGTTGTACCTGGAGTTGTACCCTCTTAAGATGCTCGGCTGATGAGTCTTCGGTCGGGGGCAAAGCGTGCAACTGCGTCGCTCTGGTATTTTTTGCTGTCGCCTTGATGAAACTCTCGTACCTGGTTAAAATGAAAAGGAGGTTATTAAGATCACAATATCATTACTTTTCAAAGTCAATGCCCAATATTAATACACACCTGAATTCGTTCAGCGATTTTTTAGATTTCGGGGCTCCATACAATGCGAGAATCCGTCATCGGAATTTACAGAGTCTTGATTGTACTCACTCATCTTTAAGCGTTTAAATTCAATATAAAATTTAGTTACACGGACAAAATGTACTCACTATACTGTATTTTCTATTATTCAATACATTATTTTTACTACTTTCTAGCACTCTTATACAAGTAGCGTGGATTGCTTTGGGAATGCGAATGGCTCCGTCGCACAGTGGTTCGGTTTGTATGGAAGGACGGAAAAAAATCAGTTAAATCTGAACTATTAAACGGATTTTAATAAAATTTATCACAGATATCGAAATTGGTCTTATGCATAATTGGTGAAAATTTGGTGTAAAAAAAAGAATCAGAAAAAAAGTTATTGAAATTTTTCTAAAATTTTTGGGTTTGACTTATATGGGTGAGCAGAAAAAAATCTGTTAGATCTGATTAATTTAATATATTTTAATGAAATTTGGCACATATATATCGAAATTGGTTGCATAATTGTTGGAAATTTGGTTTAGAAAAAATGAAAAAAAGTCATTTAATTTTTTTTTTAATTTGAGGGCTTTGATGTACCCTCTCCCCCTGAAAACGCTCCCAGGGTCGTATACCTGATTGGAAATGTAATTTCTCCTTAGTATTGACCTATAGTTGAGGGCCTACACTTGTTTTTAAAATAAATTCACCATAACACGCTTACCTGAATACCTCAAATACACTTTTAATGCGAATTAACAATTAATCGGTTTTTTACATAAATTTTAAAAAAAGCAAGTGATCTCATGTGGTAAACTTTGTTTTAAATTCGATTTCGAAGCGATTAAAAAACAATCATGAAAATTGGTTAAACTTTCCCGGAGTTCGAGCTTTTGCCGTTTTTTCGTCTAAAGTTCCTCGACTATAAAAAACTTTTTGAAAATTGAATCTTTAATTGTTCCATCGTCATTATTCCTTAAATTCTTTTTGTTTTTAAATATGTACAAATGATTCAAATGCATCTAACTCATAACTATTATTTACATTACGTATTAGTTTTAGATTTTGCAAGCTAAAACTATGATTATTTTCTAGCCTGTGTTATGCAACATCCGACTTCTCTGGTTCATTATATTTAACATTTGCAAACTGTTCTTTAAATCTTTTTAGAATAGGTCTTCTTGTTTGTCCAAAATATTCTTTTCTGCAATCATTACACCCAATGGAATAATTTCCTGATTTTTGAAGGTACTCAATTTTGTCTTTCGAGCCACTAATAAGATTTTTAATTTTGATCTCACTACATTCGCTTACTCGAATATTGTGCTTACTAAAAATTGGTTTAAGTTTTGATGTTATTTCTGGATAAAAATACAATTTTTAATATTTCTTTTCTTCATCTCGTCTATTCCTAATTAATTCTAAAGTAGTAAAATTTCTTAAATTCTGTTTTCTTCTATGTGCAAGTGTAAGGTCATCTATTAACTCTTCAGTGTATCCGTTGATTTTGGCTATATCTTTAATTTTTTGTATTTCTCTATATTCTTTCTCTTTTGTCATCGGAATATTAAGAGCTCTAAAAATCATCGAGTGAAAAGCTGATATCTTATGTTCAAAAGAATGGAAGCAATCTGATGTAATATATCTCAAAGTAAATAAATAAATCTAATTATAAATAAATTAACATATAAAGAGGAAATCGAGGGAAAATTGAATTTTTTGGATTTAACTGTTATCAGAAATGGAGAAAATTTTGAATTTGATATTTACCGGAAACCAACAAATACTTTGAGATATATTACATCAGATTCCTTCCATTCTTTTAAACATAAGATAACAGCTTTTCACTCGATGATTTTTAGAGCTCTTAATATTCCGATTACAAAAGCGAAAAAATATAGAGGAATACAAAAAATTAAAGATATAGCCAAAATCAACGGATACACTGAGGAGTTAATACATGACCTAACACTTGCACATAGCAGAAAACAGAATTTAAGAAATTTTACTACATTAGAATTAATTAGGAATAGAAGAGATGAAGAAAAGAAATATTTAAAATTTTATTTTTAACCAGAAATAACATCAAAACTTAAACCAATTTTTAGTAAGCACAATATCCGAGTAAGCGAATGTATAGTGAGATCAAAATTAAAAATCGTATTAGTGGCTCGAAAGACAAAATTGAGTACCTTCAAAAATCAGGAGTTTATTCCATTGGTAGTAATGATTGCAGAAAAGAATATTTTGGACAAACAAGAAGACCTATTCGAAAAAGATTTAAAGAACATTTTGCTCATGTTAAACGTAATGAACTAGAGAAGTCGAGTGTTGCACAACACATGCTAGAAAATAATCATAGTCTTAGCTTGCAAAATCTAAAACTAATACGCAATGTAAATAATAGTTATGAGTTAGATGTATTTGAATCATTTTACATATTTAAAAACAAAAATAATTTAATGAATAGTGACGATGGACCAATTAAAGATTAAATTTTCAAAAAATTCGTTAGTAGTTGTTTGTCAAATTAACTTTAATTTTTGTATATATTATTTGTTTGTTTGTATTAATTTTTTGACGTACTCGTATAAAACATACATTATTTTTTATTTGTTTAAATTCAAATATTCATTTAAAAATTCACTGAAGATGGAAGCATAGCTTTCGAAATATACATAAAAAGACGGTGTTTTCAAGTTGTGAAAAAATAAAAATTAATTTTATTTAATTTTATTTATTTACTCGTTAATACACTAACTTCATTACTTGTGCTGGGCATCGTCTACAAAAATAATTGTGTCTCAAAAGATTTGTTGTTGATTTTGATACACATTTCACAATTTCTTTACATGATCTTCATACCACAATGTTGGATAAGTCTCAACGTTTTCGTTCTTCACTTCACCAAATGTTTTACAGGCCTTACTTCAGCAGTTGCGTGTATCACAAATGGAATAAACATGTTCAATTAATCTTAAATAAAAAAAATTATCATCCAATTTTTTTTTTAACTTAACACACAAGAGATATAGAAATCAATCAAAGAATGGGAGCTTCACACACGCTAGTTTTTTGCTTAATTGAAATCATTCAATCATAGCCTTGCACTTTCAACCTAGATTTATATATAAATGTTATGTAACTAGTTCTCCTACAAACAAAAGAAATAGGTATTCCTTTTAAAACAATTATTGGAAGACCCGTAAAAGCGAACTACTAAAATTACTAACAAACAGTACCTGTTTTGGGCAATTTTAACCTGCACCTACCATAAATGAATAATCGCAAGTAAAAAATTGCCTTCACTTGAATACATACACCAACCTCGAATGTTGACTATCTTTTGTTGCATAATTACATAGTTTGGCTACCTAGCCACCTACCTTTTCATAAATATTTCCAAAATAGGAAACCCTTTTTCTTCTGCTCTATTTTCTGCGAATACAAAACATTACCCTCAAAATACAACAGATAAAGATAATAATATAGGTAGCGCCAGCAGTTCAGCAGTTTCATTTGTTCACGCATTGCTTTGTTCACGATCAAAACGATCAGTAGATCTTTTTTCGAGTACTCGAAACTCGTTACAACTGTTTGCGAATAATTTTGTTCGTGGGTATGAAAGTCAGAAGATACTCATGAGTTCGATCAGTTCGTTTGTCTTTATTCGTGATTGTTTTTAATCATGAGCAAAATGACTTATGATCATGAAAGCAAAACGATCGAGTATGAGCGATCAAATAGAAAAAATCGCAGTGTTCGAACTTATTCGAACATACTCATTTTAATCTCTGGTGGACAACGACATTAACTAAAGACATATAGTTCAGACTTGCTAAGGTATATATTTTTCATATCACCCAAAAGATGGCATCAACAGCAACGGTATGTCCCGTATATCGAGTTTTCCAGTTTCAGCCAAAATTTTTAAGTTTTTACTATTTTTTTTTTTAAATAACTTAAACAATTATGTAATGTTGAGATTTTGTGACCTTTGTTGTTCTTCAAAACAGAATGTATATAAGTGGGCTATAGGTCAATTAAATGCAATTTTAAATTTGCGACGTTTCGAACGTGTTTACGTTCTTCATCAGGCCTTTATTTTAAATGAAAAATATAATAATTTAATCACAATTACATATGTAATGTGATATGTCACAGAAACTTACACAACTATTAATTAATACATCAATTATTGCAAAAACAGTCTTGAGAAGAAGCAATAGTGCTTAAAAACATCACTTTGGGCTAGAAAATTAGTACAATTATTATAAATTAAACTATAAATATTCAAACCGTTTTAGTTTACATTTTTAAGAAATTTTAAAAAACGAAATACAAATTTCGCCATCTCAATAAAACCACTAACACGTAATAGCATCCCTGTTAGGTCTCCTCACAAGTTGGCTATACGAACTGCAGAGCTGTTCACAGTCTGATCTACGATTAATCGCTTTCTTGTTGTTTACGATATGCAGCATCTCCAAAAGCATTCTCTTGCTGTAATGTCTCTCAGTCTGCAATATTGATACATTTTCCTTTATGCAGTGAGTGCTGAGCAAGTGCCGTTTTTTGTTCGCCTTTGTTATTGATGTCAGATCTATGACCAGAGAGACGATTTTTTAGCTTTTGTTTTGATATGCCTATGTAAACTGCATCGCAATGTGTTCCGTTTTTTCCTAAGCAGTTTATTTGGTAAACAGTATCAGCTTTCTCCATCTTCTCTTGTTTTCCTTTTGTGTTGGTAAACAGTTCATTTTTAAGAGTCAATGTCGACTTGAAAGCTAATCTTTTTTTTTCCTTATCTCTTATCGGAGCCGTAATCATTCGGTTAGAAAGAGATGGTATGTATAGTCCACTTTTGTATGCAACTATATTATTCTCCACCGAAGGTTTTTTCATTCTTTCTTTCTTAGTGTTGTAGTTATTTATAAGTTTGTTGACGATTTCAGGGGGGAAGGAATTGCAGCACAGGGTGTTCCTTATTATTTTTATGTTTTTTGAATGAAAACTTATGTCGCTTATTTGAAATTATGAAATTTTGCGCTGTGTTCATAATTACCTGTTTCGGCTGCTTTGTATTAAAATTTATCAAACGTCCCGAAGATGTTGGTTTCTTATACCAGTCGAAAATTAGTCTTCCTCTTTTCTTACAACTTCCACATCTAGATAAGGTAAATGTCCATCTTTTTCTACCTCAACCGTGAATTGAATACGTGGATGGAAGGAATTAAGAGCTTTGAGAGTTGACTCAATATCGTTTACATTAATGACCGCGAACAAGTCATCTACGTATTTTGCTAAAATTTTTGGTTTGCATTCCAGTTTTAATAAAACGTCATTAAGTAAAGCTTCCATTACAATGTCTGCTACAATTGGGGATGCCGGGCTTCCCATATGAACTCCTTGTTTTTGTTGATAAATTTTACCATCGAATTCTAAGTAGTTATTTTCTACAATGCAGAACCGCAACATTTCCAAGAATTTGGATTTTGACATTTTTGCATGGTCTTTTATGGTACTCCAATTTTTCTCAATAATTTCTAACGCCAAGTGAACTGGTATGTTCGTAAATAATGATATTACATCAAAAGATACCAAAATGTCATTCGTTCCTAAATGAAGCGTAGAAACTGCCTCAATAAAATCACCCGCGTTTTTAACATTATACTTAGAACTTTCTGTCAATTTCTTAAGAGATTGTACAATAAACTTAGAAAGTTCGAAGCAAGGTACACTTGTGGAGGCACAAATAGGTCTTAGTGGCATATTTACTTTGTGGATCTTAGGTAGACCATATATTTTCGGGCTATTCGACGTATAAGTGGTCATACGATTCTTCTCGTACCTATTAATTATGTTTTGTTCAAACAGGTATTTCACAAAATCATTGTTTTTATTTTGTAATGTTGATGTTGGATTATTTCTCAATATTCTGTATGTGCGTCTATCAATCATAAGATCCTGCATTCTTTGTAAATAATCGGTTTTATACAATACCACAGTAACATTCCCCTTATATGCTGGAACTATATAAATATCTTTATGTTTCTTCATAAATTTCTTTGTGTCATTGTAAATTTTATTGATAAATTTATCATGCCTTGTTGTTGATGAAGATCTCAAATGATCTTGTAAAATTTGAGTAAAATTTGCACGAGCCACTTCTTGGTCACCCTGTTCGAGGGTTTTAACCATCTCCTCGCCGTCTGCAATAATTTTAAATAGCGGGATATCTCCTTTCTGTAGAGGTAATGCAAATTTGTGTCCTAAAGACAACAACCATTTCGTGTCTTCTGGAAATTCTACATTCGTTTTATTAACAAACCACTTTTCCTGAAAATTAATACCCAATTTTTGTTTAAGCTGAGATTTTAATTTTTCCAATTTTGTTTTTTGTTGCGCTCTTATATTCGTGCATAATTTGTTTCTGGTGTTCTCCTGGCTGCTGAAGAACACTGAGCTTTCAGTTTCCGTGAGAGTGTTAGTAATGGTTGCTTTGAGTGTTTGTATATGTGATGTAAGTGATCTAATTTGTGATTGTTTGAGCGAGATCGACATGTTAAAAAGTTTTATATGAAATGTCTCCTCTGTTTTAAGAAGCTTACGATGTAAGTTGATTTCAACGTATTCAATTCACGGTTGAGGTAGAAAAAGATGGACATTTACCTTATCTAGATGTGGAAGTTGTAAGAAAAGAGGGAAGACTAATTTTCGACTGGTATAAGAAACCAACATCTTCGGGACGTTTGATAAATTTTAATACAAAGCAGCCGAAACAGGTAATTATGAACACAGCGCAAAATTTCATAAATCGAGTTTTGGATATAAGCGACATAAGTTTTCATTCAAAAAACATAAAAATAATAAGGAACACCCTGTGCTGCAATTCCTTCCCCCCTGAAATCGTCAAGAAACTTATAAATACAGTAGACTCGCGATAGCAAAAACACCGTCTTACGTGAACACCGGCTAACGTGAACACTTTTTTTTTACATTGACTTCTCTGTAGCGTGAACAGTGTGTGAAAGCCCTATAACGTGAAAAACTTTTAAATGCGTTTGACATAAAAAACATAGCTTCCTTTGATCGTTTTTTCAGTTTTTCAAATCGTTTTACTAAATGGAGAATCCCGTTAAGGATTTTCCAGGTATTATTTACTTTAGTTTGGCATTTGTCTTAGTGCGCGGTGTTGGTTTGGCGTAATCAAAAAGAAAATTTTCTTGAAAAATTTCGCAAAAAGTACCAAAATTCTTGTCTTTGAAGGACAAAGTAAGTGTTTTAGAAAAATTAAAAGGAGGATCAAGCGTAACCAGCTTAGCAAAGCAATACAATGTTGCAAAATCAACAATTTGCGCTATCAACAAAAAATCGGAGAAAATTTTAAAATGTGTTAACATAACAATACATTTTCTGGACCTGGAATGCGGAAGACAATGAAGCGTTCTGAACTTCCTAAAATGGAAAAAGCTCTTTACCGTTGGTTAATCAAACAGCGATGGTTAAGGAAAAAGCTAAATTTTTCCATTAAAAAATTAATGAAACTCAGGACGATTTTAATTCGAGTGACGGATGGTTGCAAAGATTTAAGAAGCGTTATGGTGTGCGTTTTTTCAAAAAAAAGTGGTGAAAAGTTATCTTCTAGACCTGACCTTGTGGACCCTTTCAAAAACAAGCTGCAAGCCAAAATAAAAGAGCTAGGTCTATCTCACAATCAAATATACAATGCGGATGAATCTGGATTATTTTGGAAGCTGCTTCCTGACAAGACATACGTATCATCTCAAGAAAAAAATGCTCCTGGCAGAAAAACGGAAAAACAGCGCGTCACTTTTCTTGCTTGTACAAACGCAACAGGAGAACATAAAGTTAAGCTTTTATTGATTGGAAAGGCAAAAAATCCTCGCTCTTTTAGGAATTTTAAATCTCCTGTTGACTACAATTGCTCCAAATCGTCATGGATGACAACTGCTATTTTTAAAAATTGGTTTTATCATTCTTTCGTACCACAGGTAGGAAACAGATTGCAATTTTGCATTGATTTCAAATGTTTTCATGTGTCAGAACATTTTTAAAACACCAAGGGTTGCCCACCAAAGCTCTTCTTTTAATTGATAACGCTCTATCTCATCCACCCGAAAACGAATTAATATCTGAGGACGGGTTAATAACTGCGATATTTATGCCGCCGAATGTCACGCCGCTCATACAGCCGATGGACCAAAATGCTATAAGACTAACAAATGTTTTCTACAGAAATAGTCTTCTGGCATCAATTGTGGCCGAAAAAACTGATGTTATTGAAGCATTAAAAAAATTGACGTTATGAGACGCTATTAGCTATTTAAATTCGGGTTGGCAACGTCTTGAAAAAGAAACAATAGCAAAATGCTGGACGAATATTTTAAGCTCAATAAGAAATGAAAAAGACTCTGAAGAGGATATCCCACTATCTGTTTTGAGAGAAAGAATTTGTTCACGAATCAACTCTCAAGAGGAACGTACACTAGAACTCTTTCACGCAATTAATCCAGAGGTTTGAACATTTTCTCTTGTATACAGTAAAACATTTGATTCGATTTGTGCCCTTCTATGTAGATCATTTTTTCGGTTGCTGATGTCCATGAATGGAATGAAGATCTTCCAAACGACACCGAAACGAACGAGGTTTTGATCAGTGACGAATGTGAAGGCGAGGACAGTATTCTGGAAACAGCACATACCAGAATAGAGCCTAGGGAAGCAATCGACATTTTTAATAAGGCTTTGGAATGGGCTGAATATGAAAACGTTAATACAGCAGTTAAACGACTTCGCGAAAAGGCAGCTTTCAGCCAAATAGAAAAAAAAGAAAATTCAGAAAAGGATTACGCATTTTTTTCATTAATTGCAACACAATTACATTTTTTCATGTACATTTACATTTGAAATAAAAAAAAACATATGCATTTTAGTTGAAACAAAGGTCTTATTTATTTTAAAATTTTTAAGAACTACACCTTCGTCAACATGAACAACTTCGATAACGTGAACACGCTCGGTTTTTAATAGTTCACGTTACCGCGAGTCTACTGTAACTACAACACTAAGAAAGAAAGAATGAAAAAACCTTCGGTGGAGAATAATATAGTTGCATACAAAAGTGCACTATACATACCATCTCTTTCTAACCGAATGATTACGGCTCCGATAAGAGATAAGGAAAAAACAAGATTAGCTTTCAAGTCGGCATTGACTCTTAAAAATGAACTGTTTACCAACACAAAAGGAAAACAAGAGAAGATGGAGAAAGCTGATATTGTTTACCAAATAAACTGCTTAGGAAAAAACGGAACACATTGCGATGCAGTTTACATAGGCACATCAAAACAAAAGCTAAAAAATCGTCTCTCTGGTCATAGATCTGACATCAATAACAAAGGCGAACAAAAAACGGCACTTGCTCAGCACTGCATAAAGGAACAGCATAAACCCGACTTTGAAAATGTATCAATATTGCAGACTGAGAGACATTACAGCAAGATAATGCTTTTGGAGATGCTGCGTATCGTAAACAACAAGAAAGCGATTAATCGTAGATCAGACTGTGAACAGCTCTGCAGTTCGTATAGCCAACTTGTGAGGAGACCTAACAGGGATGCTATTACGTGTTAGTGGTTTTATTGAGATGGCGAAATTTGTATTTCGTTTTTTAAAATTTTTTTAAAAATGTAAACTAAAACGGTTTGAATAGTTTAATCTTACTAATATTATAAATGTGAAAGTTACGATGTTTGGATGTTTGGATGTTTGGATGTTTGGATGTTTGGATATTTGTTGCTAACTCACGCCAGAACGGCTAAACGGATCTGGATAAAATTTGGCACAGAGATAGCTTATAGTCTGGAATAGCAGATAGGCTATTTTTTATCCCGGTAAAATGTATGGTTCCCGTGGGATAGATTTGTTTTAATTTTTGAAATTACACCAGAACGGATGAATGGATCTGAATGAAAATTAGCACAGAGATAGATAATAGTCTGGAATAGCAAATTGGCTACTTTTTATTCCGGTTAAATGTATGGTTCCCGTGGGATAGATTCGTTTTAATTTTTGAAATCACACCAGAATGGCTGAACGGATCTGAATGAAGTTAAGCACAGATATAGATTATAGTCTGGAATAGCATATTGGCTACTTTTTATCCCGGTAAAATGTATGGTTCCCGTGGGATAGATTTGTTTTAGTTTTTGAAATTACACAAGAATGGCTGAACTCATCTGAATGAAATTAAGCACAGAGATAGATTATAGTCTGGAATAGCATATTGGCTACTTTTTATCCCGGTAAAATGTATGGTTCCCGTGAGATAGATTTGTTTTAATTTTTTAAATCACACCAGAATGGCTGAACTCATCTGAATGAAATTTAGAACAGAGATAGATTATAGTCTGGAATAGCATATTGGCTACTTTTTATCCCGGTAAAACGTATGGTTCCCGTGGGATAGATTCGTTTTAATTTTTGAAATCACACCAGAATGGCTGAACTCATCTGAATGAAATTTAGCACAGAGATAGATTATAGTCTGGAATAGCATATTGCCTACTTTTTATCCCGGTAAAATGTATGGTTCCCGTGGGATAGATTTGTTTTAATTTTTGAAATTACACCAGAATGGATGAACGGATCTGAATGAAATTTAACACAGAGATAGATTATAGTCTGGAATAGCATATTGGCTACTTTCTATCCCTGTAAAATGTATGGTTCCCGTGGGATAGATTCGTTTTAATTTTTGAAATCACACCAGAATGGCTGAACTCATCTGAATGAAATTTAGCACAGAGATAGATTATAGTCTGGAATAGCATATTGGCTACTTTTTATCCCGGTAAAATGTATGGTTCCCGTGGGATAGATTTGTTTTAATTTTTGAAATTACACCAGACTGGATGAACGGATCTGAATGAAATTTAGCACAGAGATAGATTATAGTCTGGAATAGCAAATTGGCTACTTTTTATCCCGGTTAAATGTATGGTTCCCGTGGGATAGATTCGTTTTAATTTTTGAAATCACACCAGAATGGCTGAACGGATCTGAATGAAGTTAAGCACAGATATAGATTATAGTCTGGAATAGCATATTGGCTACTTTTTATCCCGGTAAAATGTATGGTTCCCGTGGGATAGATTTGTTTTAGTTTTTGAAATTACACAAGAATGGCTGAACTCATCTGAATGAAATTAAGCACAGAGATAGATTATAGTCTGGAATAGCATATTGGCTACTTTTTATCCCGGTAAAATGTATGGTTCCCGTGAGATAGATTTGTTTTAATTTTTTAAATCACACCAGAATGGCTGAACTTATCTGAATGAAATTTAGCACAATGATAGATTATAGGCTGGAATAGCATATTGGCTACTTTTTATCCCGGTAAAAAGTATGGTTAACGTGGGTTAGATTTGTTTTAATTTTTTAAATCACACCAGAATGGCTGAACTCATCTGAATGAAATTTAGCACAGAGATAGATTATAGTCTGGAATAGCATATTGGCTATTTTTGAAATCACACCAGAATGGCTGACCGGATCGGAATGAAATTTACAACAGAGCTAGATTATAATCTGGTATATCTTATAGGTTTCTTTTTATCACGGTTAAATGTAGGTATTAAATTATAAAGCTATAAAAGAAGAAGAAGCTAGATTACGATAGACTATACTCCTCAAGGTACAGTCTACTTCTTGATCAGCTGAAACGCGAGTGAAGCCGCGGTGTATATATAAAAATGGATGTGTGTATATATGTATGTTGCGTATGGACTCCTAAACCACCCAATGGATCTTTATGAAATTTTTGGGGTAAATATAGTTTAGTCCAGGGATGGTTCCTGTGAAGGTTTCGTGCCGATCGGGTGGAAGGAAAAAAAATGCATGCTTTTAACAATTTTGGTTCAGTTTTTTTTTAATTCTTTTTTGGTGTTTTTCATAAATTTTTAAGCGGAATGCCCGGGTGGAAGACAGAAAAATGCGGGCTTTTGGCAAAGTTTTTTTTTTCAATTTTTTTATAAAAATGTTTTCCTTTCGTTGAATAAAAGCATCATATTAATGGAACTGAGTCGAAAAATCAAACTCTGAACGAACGTGCGTGTCCATTTTTTGCAAGAATCGTCCACCCAAACATTTTCCAAACAACTTTTAAACATAGGAAAAGGAATTGAATCGCACAACAAATGACATTTTATGCTCCCAAATTTTTGTCAAATGCAGCAAAATATTCAAGCCACAATTTATCAATGTTATCATGTTCAGTTTAACAATCAAATTAACTGCACTTTGTGTGTATGCCAAAAAATTTGTATATTTATACACCAACCGAAACGACCAAAAATATTGCTTATCCGCTAACATTGAGATAAAATATACATATAAATAAATTTAGTTTCACATTAAATACACAAGTGTTTTTTTGGGCGTAGCAACGCGCGCCGGGTACCGCTAGTTTATAATAATTGTACTAATTTTCTAGCCCAAAGTGATGTTTTTAAGCACTATTGCTTCTTCTCAAGACTGTTTTTGCAATAATTGATGTATTAATTAATATTTGTGTAAGTTTCTGTGACATATCACATTACATATGTAATTGTGATTAAATTATTATATTTTTCATTTAAAATAAAGGCCTGATGAAGAACGTAAACACGTTCGAAACGTCGCAAATTTAAAATTGCATTTAATTGACCTATAGCCCACTTATATACATTCTGTGTTGTTAAACAATTATGATTTACTTTGCTTTTGAGTCTTAGTAAAACGAAATAACAGGAAAAATTAACGTATCTGAACAGTGAATATGCTTGAAATTCGGGAAATAAGCACTTCCTAAACAATGATTTTGAACTCTTATTTTTAATAACAAAGAGTAGTTGCTCAAAAAAATATTATCATAGTGCTATTACACCAACAAAGCAAGTACGTGCGATCCAGTCTTGCATTTTATTTTTTCAAAAAATTGGTATAAAGACACTGAAAATCAAAGTATTTGGCCTTAAAAGCAATTTTTACATGCGAATAAAGCTACTTTTTGATTCTAACTACCAATCATATATCATTATACAGGGTGATTCACGAGCGTTGTGCCAAAAAGCTAGAGCGTGTAGGTTGAGTTGAGACAAGAAAAAAATCGTTTGGGAGGGGGTCTATTCCCCCCATTTAGCCGGGAGGGGCTATTTTCTGAAAAATTGACTTATTTTGTAAAAAAAAATATTAAAAATCAACGGCTTCGTTTGCAACACCGTGTTATACCTTTTTGGAAAGCCAAAAACTTCTTCTTTCATTTCGTTTTTAAATTAAATTGTTTTAACGAATAGTTTAAAAAACATACATTTTCAAACTCAAAATTTTGAAAAAAAAATTTGAAAAAATAATTTTAAAACTCATTTTTTTCAAAATTTTACGTCTTTTAAGGTCTTTTTTGTGAAATTTGGTCAAATTTCGGTAAAGGGCAAATCGCAAAATGCATTTTTAGTGCATTTCGTCATATTAATAACAACATTTTTTGTAGGGTCTTCTGAGTATGTCGACGAAGGTTTACGGCCAAACTTCGGTAAAATAATTTGCCACAACTGCAGTTTTATTGCATTCTGTCAAAATGTTAACAAATCTTTTAGTAGCATCTTCTGAGGATGCCTGCAAAGGTTTCTGTGAAGTTTGGTCAAAATTCTGTAAAGCGGTAGCGTGGTTCTTTTTGATCTAGCATTTTACATAAAGTATTTTTCCCGTAATTATAGAAAATTATTTTTATTTTCAATGTGTCAATTTAATTTAAATAAAATTGGAATAAGTTTGTGATCTGCGATTTTGGACAAATCATCGGGATGAAGTGACTGAAGAAATATTACATCGAATGCGAAATATTTATTCAAACCAGAACTTGGTTCTTAGCTACGATTCGATCTGAAAAAAAAAAATAGCATTAGCGCTTGCGTCGTCTGGGATTGCGCAAACTTTGTTAGGCGGTGGTCGAACAAGTCACTCTGCATTAAAATTGCCATTGAACATGCAAGTAAATGAATTTCAAACATGTAATATTTCAAAAACATCTGGAATGGCAAAGGTTTTACAGCAATGTAAAATAATCATTTGGGATGAGTGCACGATGGTTCACAAGAAATTATTGGAAGCCCTTAATCGAACGTTAAAAGGAAACCAACGTTTATTTGGTGGTGCATTGATATTGTTAGCAGGGGAATTTAGGCAAACATTTTTCCAATTTTTTCTCATGGACAACTTTATGTTGGACGTTGGCGAGTGGGTAAACCATCCTTATTGTTTATTTATGCATTAAATGCGAAAATAAAAAAAAATAATTATCAAAAAGCTCTTGAGTAATGCGAATGGTTCATTTAAAAAATTGTTAAATTAATTAATAAATTATGTAAGAAAAATGATTGCATTGAATTTAAGGCTGCATGATACACAACAATTTGTTTTCTGCTCCGGAGCGTAAATGAAGAGTGAGGATGGTTTCCCAACTAGGAAACACGCCACATTATAATAGCTGACGACAAATCAGTTGAAGAAAAGGAAATTCGCAGAATTTGGCATTCTTCTCCTTTGAACGTTCCTTTCAAAATCCTTGCCACTATCACATTGTTCATGAGCTTCTTCACAATCAGTTAGGTTCCATTGCACAGTATCGGGGCATAAAGGTTTCGTAGCATTAAGATGATAAATCCAACTTTAAAACTCAAATGATGAGGCTGCATGCCATAGGCAAATCCAAAGAACACTTGCATATTTACACTCAATGGAATGGTTTGCACATACCGAAAAAAACGATGCCTTGAGACATGAGATTTATTCATACGCCGCTGTTGGTTTCAGAATCACGGGAAGTGATTTCGGAAATCCGCTTGCTAATATCACCACTTTTGCCATGACTGATTGCTTTAAAATGCTGCAAACAGGATTTTCTTTGATTCGCAGGTTTAACGAAAGCTTCAGTGCTCAGTGTGCTGTACTTCCACCTTCCAATACCTAAAAAAATCTATATACCAAGTTTGAAGCAATTCGGCCCACCCGTTTGGGCTGTAGGTGTCTATACATACAGACAGACAGACAGACATACAGACGGACAGAATTTTTAACTTTTTTTTTCAAGACGAATGCACAAAAAATAAATATTTCTTAACGACACTTATGTATGTTTTAAGTAAAAAATGTGTTTCCTGTCAGTTTTTAAATACTGCAATTATATTTTTTAAATTGTAATTCATTTAATCCGTATGAAACTAAGATTTGTCTAACCGAGCGAAGCCGGGTGGGTCAGCTAGTTAAGTATAATTTTTGTTCTCAAAATTCAATGCTTCCATTAATCTTTAATCCAACACTGAAAACCGTATGGCTCTACAACTTTTTGTTGCCAAGGTATTCAAAAATAACCGAACCTACTTCTTCACAAAAACAAGAAAATCTAGCCTTACGGGATGGCACAAGTGATCATTTAGCCAATTTTTTCGTGTTTTTGTGAAGGAGTAGGTTCGGTTATTTTTGAATACCTTGGCAACAAAAAGTCGAAGAGCCATACGGTTTCCAGTGTTGGATTAAGGATTAATGGGAGCATTGAATTCTGAGAACAGAAATCATATTTAATTACGTAAAATTTTGAAAAAAATTAGTTTTAAAATAATTTTTTTAAATTTTTTTTCAAAATTTTGAGTTTGAAAATTTATATTTTTAAAACTATTCGTTAAAACAATTTAATTTAAAAACAAAATGAAAGAAGAAGTTTTTGGCTTTCCAAAAAGGTATAACACGGTGTTGTAAACGAAGCCTTTGATTTTTAATAATTTTTTTTACAAAATAAGTCAATTTTTCAGAAAATTGCCCCTCCCGGCTAAACGGGGGGGAATAGACCGCCCCTCCCTCCCATACGATTTTTTTCTTATCTCAACTCAACCTGCATGCTCTAGCTTTTTGGCACAACGCTCGTGAATCACCCTGTATGTAACATTAAGATGATGAGGAAAAAAAAGTGGGTCAGACAATGCTGTCTGTCTATACCTATTAAATATTAAAACAAAACAAAAACTCCCGGATAAGCAAATAATGGACTGTGTATTTGTCTATGTAGTCAAAGCCAAGATCAAGTGATATTGTCAGCTTTTTTTGCTTCAAATACCCTATAACACACCATCATGCACGGGCGCAGAGATGCTGCCTAAGATAATTGAATTCGCGCAAAAGCAATTACATTCTAAATTCTTTTTAACCTCAGTCAAAAGCCAATAATACCACAACACTGGCAAATGCCAACAATGAAGGTCACTCCCAGAGTGCACCTCTAACAATAATTTACTGCATGATCGTTTTTCACTTAACATTTTTATCCGCCGCTCGCCGCCGCTGCTGCTGTTGCTGCTGCACTATTTGCCTGCTGCTGCATTGACCACATGAGCGCACTGCACTCGCCAAGTTGCCTCAGCCAACTATAAGCTTTAATATGAGTCGCGCATCCAGCTACAAGAGTGCATAATTGCAGGTGGAGGCAACCATATACACAGCATCGTACACAAAACAAATTTAAATTATTATTCCAAATGATTATTAGATGAAAGCGAAATACAAAAAAAAAAGTTAAGAAAATAAAAATGCTCCAACGAATAACAAAAAATACACAAAAATATCTGAACAAGTATCTAGATATCTGCAGGTACTGTATTTCTGTGTTTCGCTTGTAAATACCTCCCGCATCGCGAGCATTCTTCGTTTGTATAGATGTTCTTCTCCTTTGTCAGCTTTTAGTCCATAATACCATCATCCACCACAAAGATTATTTCTTTAAGAATTGTTTAATAACAGCCAGACAAACAGATTAACACACAAACAATAAACATAAACAAACGACAAAAGTATATTCCTTGGACATTTTTCTTTGCAGAACATAATTTTGGTACAACGGGCAGGGATTTTTTTTTGGTTTGGTTTTTGTACTTCAACTCTCCGAGTCCCTGGTCACTGCTCGCTATTCCAATATTTGCCAAGGGAGCTTTTGTTCTGAATTCCCTTGAATTTCTTTACTTTCCTTGGACGTCTGATGATGCTGATGGTGCTGCTGTTTAGTTGAAAATACATTATTGTGACTGGCTCCCTGTTACCAACCCAGCAGCGCAGCGGCTGCATAACTTCGTTTTAACATTGTTATTGTGAAATGCTGCGATATAAATGTAGTTCAGCTATCAAAAGATACTATGAGATATATAAAACCATAGTGCACCCTTTTAAAGACACTTTTGCTTGGTTTTACTTTCAACTGAATTGTTTTCTTAATTTTTTTTTATAAAAAGGGCAAGAGACTGTGTTCCATGGTTGAATATAATGCCTTTTAACCTCGATTATGGGATACAACTTTTTTTTTATATATATATATATTCGGCATTGCGACCCTCTTAGTGGACACAGAAAATAAAAAAAGGAGAACAACAAAAAAAACAGAAACCATTTCGCAATAATGTGTGCGATATGGGCTGAATTTTGTATCTGTATCTTGTGGTATAGCCTTAAAATCCTTCCCAAAATTAAATCCATTGGGATGGAAAATTTTGTTAGTTTCTCGACTTTGTTTTTGAATTTTTTATTCTGATCGGCTTGGAAAATTTGTGGAGGAGAACCAATATTCTTGTATTATTTGTCGTTGGCTCTAAGGCCGGCTCTTTCTTCAAAACAAACCATTGTTGTGTCATTTGCACAAGATTGTCACAAATCATTAAATATATACTACTCAAAACAAAATAGGGCCCATCCAGGATTTATTTTTAATTTGTACGGCTTGTTGTGATCACATTTTCACAGAGTGTGAAATTTAAAAGTTCGTTTTGTGAGTAGATATAATAAAATTAACATTTTTAAGATTATGTAAACTCAATTTCTTAGCTCTTAGCTGAAATTATTAAAAAAAAAAAATGAAATTAACGTTCATATTAAATTAAGAACCCTGTGGGCCCTATTTTGTTTTGAGTAGTTTATATCGCCTTGATGTAATATTCACTATCGGGGGTTTGAATTTCAACAACACCATTTACGATTACAAATTGGCTAGTAGATTGCTTTCAATATACTTACCTATAGGTTAAATAATATCGAAGATATTTTGCGTAACAGAATCTGGGATATATTTTTCAGTCCAATGTTGTTTTTACTAAATCTTTTGGGCAAGTATTGATTTCATGGTTTTTTGCTATGCATGCAGGTCGTCACCCGTTGGTCTATCTGTCAAGCTACAGCCTTAATACTTGACGGGTTTTGTTCAAACTTCATATTTAGCAGTTTAAATAAAAATTGTTGTCGAGATGTTGTAATTTCGTTTAAGCCCGGCTTGAACGGGTACCTTTCAAGTGCCGGTGTTTATCGTTTTGTATTTGCTTGAAAACTACTACAACGATTTTGATTAAACTCATAATTATTGATGGACGAACCTTGGGTTTTCCCTATTATTTTTTTCCTGTAATATGTTGTTGAGGAAGGAAGCAACAATTGTCACATCGGTGTTATGTTATAATGTTCGTATTTTAAATTATCTGGATTAGGATTCCGAAATAAGGATGAAATTTCGTTCCAAAACTGAGGGACATTGCTTCAGTCACACAATTTTCGTGTCGAAATCAAGCCAATTTGAAAGCTGTCAAGCATATATTAATTGAAGTTCCTCCTGTTGGTAATTATTTTTTTTTTTTTTTGGATTTATCAGACTCGCCCTAGAGTAAAAAAAAATTGCATTAGGTAAACATTATAGGCAGCAAAAATAAAATCAAATCATATAGGAAATAAGTGGGTTTGCTACCTTAAGGTTGATGTTTAAAATTTGATAGTTCTCGAGATAATCGCATTCAAAATTAACTTCACTGATTTTTACTTCCGATTATAGGTACCTAATATAAGGCAAGTTATGCATTCGTAAAAAAAAAAATTTTTCAATCAAACATGACATTTTACGATGATAGAGAAGTCGAAAAAGGTGGGTTTTACAATTCTGTCTGTGTACAAGAATGTACAATATAGGCAACAAATAAATATTTGTTGCTGACCAGCACACGAGCGGCATATCAGTCAGAGTCAACGACATCGGCTGCAGTGACAAATGAGACGCTAACGCTGCCGCCCGTGTTTATTGTATTTATTTAAATTATTATTAGTAGACAATTTTAGGAATAATTATTTTGTATAAATAGAGACAAATAAATTAATTAAAGTCAGTTTTTTTTAAGAACTCAAAGACATACAAGCTTTTTATTTCTGTGCCACCCCCCACCCGTGGTAAGGAGCATTAAGTAAACATATAGCTTGATAAGTTCAACATCAACCATTTAATTATCCCCCCACCAGCGGTAAGGTGATTAAATTTGATATTGAACATTTGGTCCTGCGAGCAAACAGCGAGTGTGGAAAGAAAACAAATAAGGAAGATGACATCCTTAGACGAGTGCGCCGACAGACAGCGAGAGAGAGGGGAACGAATCAAAAAGGTGCTGGAAAAATTTACAAAGGAGGCCAAAATAAGAAGAACAGAAGTGTTTGTGCAGCAGAGACTCATCGACCTTGAGTTCTATTGGCAAGCGTTCAAACAAGAAGATGATATAATCAATGCTCACAAAGATTTGAGAGAAGACCATCTATATAAAGTGTCAAAATACTACGACCAAATGAAGTCAACGGTGGCGATAGCTCGAGAGAAGTTTCAAGCAAGGCTATCGGAAATTCTTGGCGAGGAGAAATCAGAAGATGAAGCTAAAGCTAAGAATAAGAAAGAAGAAAATAAGGCGAAGACGAGTGCAGCGGAAGACGAAAATACGAAGATGAATGCGAATTTATGTAAGTTAAGTATTAAGCTTTGCTTTGTGTTTTTTTCTCTTAAGATTAATTTTATAAACTAAACATATTTAAATGTATTTTAAACACAACTCTGTATAGTTTTTTTTTATGCTAAACAATTTGTTGTTAAGCAGCAGACGGCTCATATGCCATGCTTGAATTTCTTTATTGAAATTGTATTCATGTATATTAATGTAATTTCTATAAATTGTCAATAAAGATCTGATCTATCTATCTATCTATCTATCGAAGACGAATGCAGTGGAAGACGAAAATACGAAGATGATATCAGCAAACAAAGAAGTTCGGGAGACGAAAGAAGCAGAAGACGAAGCTACGAGAACTTAATATCTTGCGGAATGGCAATTTAAAACAAATAATTCCGTAGAAGATGAGCTAAGGCGACGTTTAAGAAGACATGAAGCACAAAGAAAAGCACTTTTACGGTCGTTGGAAAAAATACATGAATCAAAAACGTCATCGAAAGCATATTATGTCCACAAACAACAAATTCTACGTAACCAATGGGCGCTTATAACGGCTACGTAAACGGAGATAATGGAGAATAGTGAAGACTTCACATTTGACGAAAGTTACGAAGAATTAGAAGACAAATACGAAAAAGCTAAGGTGGAACTACAAGAAAAATTAGAAGAATTCACGAACGAGGCGAAAACATCAAATACACGAATAGATGAAACAAGTGGAGTTGTACACCATGAGCTTAAGTTGCCAGTGCTCAAAATTCCAACATTTGATGGTGACTACAAGCAGTGGAAATCGTTCATTGATTTGTTTGAGGAAACAATTCATAAGAATGAAAATCTTCGGAACGCACAAAAAATGTATTACCTCAAGACCAATGTGACCGGCGATGCAGCAAGAATTATACAACATCTCCATGACAATAACTACGAAGCAGCCACTGATGCTCTGATGAACAGGTACGAGAACTCACGTCTTTTGGTGAATGCCCAAATTCAATCGTTGATAAACCAAAAAGACTCTCAAACTGCATCTGCAGCCCAACTGAGAAGACTTCACGATACAACATCAGAATGCGTGAACGCATTTAGAGGACTCAATATAGATACCAAAAGGTGGGATCCAATAATAGTTTATATTGTGTCCCAGAAACTGGATAATGAGACGAGGAAATCTTTCGAGCAATCTTTATCAAATCCGAGAGAACTGCAGCCGCTTGAAGATTTGTTGAAACTTATTGAAAACAACTTCCATGCTCTAGACAATCTAACAGAGAGACGATATAGAGATGACCACAAAAAAGATGAAAAAACAGCAATTGTTAAAAGAGGGTTCCTTAGAAGCTACCATTCAACGACAAGCCCAAATTGCAGACTGTGTAGAGGTCCACACTGGCTACATATGTGCCAAAAATTTATACAAATGGCGGCTCCTCAACGAACGGACTTTGTGCAAAAAGAAAACTTGTGTAGAAATTGCTTTAAAGATAGTCACTACACCTCAAGATGTCATTCATACAAAACGTGCCAAATTTGCAAACAACGTCACCACACACTCCTTCACTTAAACGAGAATAGCATATAAAAGAGGATGCAGTACAACGCCTTTAGTTAGAAAAGAAGCCGGCATACGCATCGATTATTGGTGTTGGAGCATCTAAGGCGGGAACTGCACGTGGTAAAGTTGATTTGGCTATCCAGTCGATATATCCATCAGAATTTCTAACGCACGGGTCTTTCTTGATATTAGACAAACTAACAAAATTTCTGCCAGATGAATCATTTACTGCGCAAAAATGGGACAATATTGAGTACCTTCCTTTGGCCGATCCATCATACAACAAACAATCAACGGTAGGTGTTTTAATCGGAGCTGACATCTTTCAGGATATTATTGAAGAAGGAGTCATTAAAGGCGACCATGGTACTCCCATTGCTCAAAAGACAAAGCTAGGATGGATCCTTCCAGGGAGCGTGCAAGAAAGCAAGACCAATGGCAAAAGTACAATTTGCTGTATTTCAAACGTCGAAATACACGAACAAATGAAACTATTTTGGGAGACTGAAGAAATCACAGATGAAAAATTGCTGTCAGAAGAAGAAAAAAGATGTGAAGAAATGTACATGCAGACTTACGAGCGAGATGAAACTGGAAGATATATTGTTCGACTTCCATTCAAAGAAAACGCACAAAGGACGTTCAAGGGATAGAGCACTAGCACGATTTCTCCAGATGGAAAACAAATTTATCAACAACAAAAGTTTATACGAAGACTAAACAAAATTCATGCGTGAATATTTAGAGCTCGGACATATGGAGCTAGTTACAACCAAATATGAGGAAGTTCATAAAGCATACTACTTACCTCATCAAGCAGTCTTAAAAGAAGAAAGTTCCACTAACAAATTAAGGGTAGTCTTTGATGCATCATCGAAAACAACTTCTGGTGTCAGCCTTAACGATACCATGTTGACAGGTCCAGTCATTCAACAAGACCTTTTTAATATCATGACGCGATGGAGGAAACACAAATACGTATTCCGAGCTGATATTGAAAAGATGTACCGCCAAATAATGGTTTCGATAGAAGATAGAGATTATCAACGAATATTATGGAGGGAGCATCCATCATCTAAAATAGAAGAATACAGGCTGACCACGGTGACGTATGGCACAACATCGGCACCATATAACACAGAGAGATTTCTATGTCGACGACCTACTATCTGGCGGCGATACGTTAGAAGATGCAAAATACGCACAAGAGCAAATAATTAAGCTAATGCAGAGAGGAGGATTCAAGCTACGAAAATGGTCCTCAAACTCAAAGTTCATTTTAAAAGATGTAACAAAAGAAGATCAGGAACAAGGAAGACTGACAAAAACTACTGAAAATAAGGTCGACACTCTCAGTACAAGGTAAAAACAACTTATTTCTTCCGTGGTACAACGTATTCTGATCTATTCTAATGCAATTACCTCTACATTACAATTCTTAAATATGTATGTATATCTTAACCAAATACATTTATTTATTCTTATATCTATTTTGTCTTAGGCCTAATTACCAGCTATCTTAAGATAAATATGGAAGAAGATAAAACAAACAGCAAAACGAGCAGGCATTTATTGTCTACATCATAAAACATCACGGAAAGTGGACGTGAGTAATAAATGCGTTTATTGCTTCACAAAAGGATCAACATGCGGCGGCTTCGCGTCGTTTTTTGCTTTATCTTAATCTATATGCTATACCGTCATAAACTTTAGATAGTAAACAATATGGGAATACAGATTCTTAGAACTAACTTAACTAAACATACTCCCGCCATTGACAGCATGTTAAATGTGTCAATCAATGTACTGGTGCAAGCGCGATACTGGCAGGTAAGAACCTCGTTGGGAGCTGGCAGAATTGTTGAATTAATTTGGCGATTATGATTACCACTACAATCAGCACGATCCATGTAACTATGCTAATTTCATAGTGTGTTGCATAATGGGCATCCAAGTCGAAGTCAATTGGAAGTCCGAACAATTTCGGTTGTGTTTTAGGAATATCTTCAATAGCGATTGTTGTGGATACATCCTTCAAAATTTTAGAATTCAGGTTTGGTAATAGCCAAGTTATGTTGACTGCAGGATTTACATAAGTGACGTTCCGTCGAACTTTATTAAAAGCTACAAGTGTTACATCAGTTGAATAAAGATGGCAACCAGCGTCCAATTGAATAATTCCTTGCTTCCTGATCGTCTGTGACGTTCGCAAATTGTGACACTCAACTTCTATTGTCTCCTCAGCCATTACGGAATAGAGCCATGTATTTGCAGCCTTTAATTGTATCCAAATTAACGATGGTGGATTTATCTTGATCACACAGGTTCCAGGCATTATATTTTTCTTCAACAACAGCTCCACTTCACAAGGTGCTGAGTTACCAATATTGTAAATTGGCTGCGACTGTGGGCATATCCATGCTGTACCAGAATTCATATTTTTGCATTGCAGGAAGTCAACATCTCTGAGATTATAATATCTTTTTCTTGAGTCTCCTAGAAGCAAATGGTTAAAGCTCGTTTGAATACTAACAAATAGTGATTCATGAAATTTTGGATAAAGGTGCACTTCATATATAGTAAAGCCTTCGCGATGGACCAAGGGAATTTTTATTTCAAACAGGATGAATTCTCTCGTACCTTGCGCGCTTATTTCAAAGACATTGTACAGGTCGCTTAATCCTTCTGCGGGTAGTTTCAAATCGTATGGTAGTTGAAGTTTTATTTTGTGTAGATGTTCTTGAAGTTGATCAGGAGATATGATGTGTTGCTGAGTGTTGCTTTGTGTCTTCAACATTGCTTGTTTATTTTCTTCTTGGAAATTTTGAAATTCATCCATTATCAAAAATTCATACAGAACCCCGAGATTAAGCTGTTGTAAGCCTTCACTTCGATTTAGCTTCTCCATAACAATTTCAAAATTTCCTTGTACCTTCAAGAACTGATCTTGTAAATGGTCATGTTGCCTCTTGATTATGTTTGAGGTGATATCTTGTATCGATGACATGTTATTAAGTAACTGCAAGTAATATGCTTCACTTTGGCTTGTCCTTTTAACCTTTTCCTCTAAGATTTCCGCATGTTCTTCATCCATTACTCCAAAAAGTGCATACTGAATCGCTCAAATAAAGCTTAAGGGTGCTCTTTTTCGTCTTCCTCTACGATCGCCGACGATAAATTTGTGATTGCTGGTTATAATGACCATTTTTCTTCGTAACTGTTCTTGGATATTCTGGCTGCTGCTTGATTCTTTAAGATCTTCTCTAGTACATATCCATCGTATTTGTGTAACTGATTTGCAGACATCCTCATATCTGTTGATATATGTAGTGAGGTTGATGAAGGCTATAAGAGACCATGACGATTTTTGCAGGTTAACGACTCCTTGCTCTTTGAAGAATAATACAGATTGGTCTGTCAAGGTCTTTAACTCAAAACTTAGAGCTTGAGGGAGAACTAATAATAAACTTAAAATAGTTAAGAGACAGTTTTTGTTCTTTATTCTTTTACAATTTTTATCATTCTTAAATTTAGGAACTACATTTAAAATGTTAGCATTATGATTAAAGTTTTTGCTTTCGTCTAAATTATTTTGTTTAAAGCAATTCTTCGGATTGATTTCTTCATCATTTGAAAAAGGACAAACATTGTGAATTGACCTTTTTGAGACTCCATTGCTTGTCTTCACATCTACTATTCGACAAAGACCATCTTTTCCAAGTGATGTATTTACTACCCTGCCCCTTCTCCAATTCATTGGTGGAACATTATCCTCTTTAAGAAGAACTAATGTACCTTCTTTAATGTTGTTAGAGGGATTTTGCCATTTATATCTTTTTTGTAGTTCTGATAGATATTCCTTGGACCACCTTTCCCAAAACTCTTGTGTGTTGAAGCACACTGCCTTCCAGTGCTCTCGAATGCCTTTATAGCTTTTATTATCCTCAGAGTATCTAAAGGATGTGAAAGATTCACCAATAAGAAAAGGACCTGGGGTAAGAACTTGTAAGTCATTAGGATCATCTGAAAGTGGTGTTATGGGCCTTGAATTTAAAACAGCTTCAATTTGCAATATGAGAGTGCACAATTCTTCAAAAGTCATTGTGCCATCCGTAATACGATAGAAATGTTTTTTAACGGATTTAACGCAAGCCTCCCATAAACCACATATGTGTGGTGATCTAGCCGGTATGTTTATCCATTCGATTTCCCTTTCTCCACAAAACTTCTCCAGCAAGGGATTATCATCTCTTAATAGAACGTTTAGTTCGTTTAAACTGTTGGCCGCTCCAACAAAGTTTGTGCCATTGTCAGAATAAATTTTTATTGGACAACTTCGACGTCCAACGAATCTTTTTAGTGCACCAATATATAAAGCTGATGTCATATCCGAAACTACTTCTAAGTGCACTGCTTTGGTTGAAAAACAAACAAAAACGCAAACGTAAGCCTTATCTGGCCTCTTGCCTCGGATTTTGTGATGAATAAGAAAAGGACCAAGAAAATCGATGCCAACATTCACAAACGGTCTAGTTCTTATAACTCTGCCTTCTTGCAAATTTCCCATAAATTGATGTATTGATCTTGGATTTGCTTTGAAGCATCTAAAGCATTTTTTACCACCTTCCGCGTGAGCTCTTTACCTCGCAGAGGCCAAAATGGTTGTCTTACGTTTGCTAACAGTCCATGTGGACCCATATGTAAATGTTTTTTATGTAAATGCTCTATTAACAAAAGCACCCACTCGTCTACGCTTGGCAGCAATATTGGATGCTTGGCATCAAAGGCTAGATTTGACTTTTGAATTCTTCCTCCTACTCTTACTATACCATTCTCGTCTAAGAATGGTGAAAGCGTTTTAAGTTTTGACGAAGAAGTGACTGCAGATTTGGCTTGCAACAACTTAATCTCTGCGGCAAAGTGTCTTTTTTGGATTACTTTTATAAGGACAATTAATGACTCCTGTTTATAAAAGATCCATGATTTTTTTTCTCGTTTGATTTTTAAATTTTTATATTTTAACATATATGCTATCACATTTTGAAGAAATTCAAAACTATTCCTATGATTAATAGTTTCGCAAATTTTTGTCTCTGTTTAAATCAACCGGAATTTGAAGATCTTTTTCATTGAAATTTGTCAGCAATTCTGAGTGATTGGCACACCATTTCCTCAGATGAAATCCGTGATCTTCCAAAACGTCATAGACCTCTAGCTGCAGTGCTTTCAACTCATCAAATGAATCACTTCCTGTCAATAAATCATCCATATAAAAATCGGATGTTATTATTGCAGCCGCCTTTGGATATTTAGTTTCTACTGACTTTGCCGCCATTGCCAAACATTTAGTAGCAAGATATGGAGCACAATTTGTTCCATATGTAAGCCTTTATGTTTGCAAGGGTTGCGTGATGGGATTCCAGCGCCAAAATATCATTTGGTAGTTACAATGGTTTTCGTGCAACCATATCTATCTAAACTTTTTCTCTATATCGCCAGAAATAACATATTTATATTTTCTAAACCTTAATAAAATGTCAAACAGGTTATCTTGTAATCGAGGTCCAGTGTGAAGTAAATCGTTCAGGGAAGTATTGGTATTTGTCTTACATGAAGCATCGAAAACTACTCTCAACTTTGATGAAATACTTTCAGGTTTTAATACATAATGATGGGGAAGCAAATATCCTCTACCTGAAATATTGTTTGCCAACTCCATGTGCCCAAGCTCTAGATACTCTCGTAAAAAGGAGTGGTTTTGAGATTTTACCTCAGGATTTCTTTCAAGTTTACGTTCAATGGCAAGAAATCGTCGCTTAGCAATGATTTCTGAGTTTCCCATTTTGGGCTTCTCGATTTTGAATGGGAGTTGAACAACGAATCTGCCGTCCTGCTTCCTACTTATATTTCTTTCAAACAATTCTTCACACTGAATATCATCTTTAGTTAATTTAAATTCCCTACCCAATTCTTCTACTTCCCAAAATTTCTGTAATTGCTGATCCAAACTATTTTCTACATACGATGCTACCTTACAGCATAAGGTTGGCTTTTCTATTAAAGCGGGACCACTTACAATCCAACCAAATGCTGTATTTTGTAAGAACATTTTGTGTTTTTCTACGTGAAAGTTTTCCGTGTATAGTATTTCGTAAAACAATTCCGCACCAATCAACATATCTATGCCACTTGGGGTAAAATAATTAGGGTCTGCTAGCTTAATATGGTCCGGCAACTTCCCTGGCACGACCTTTTTTGCGGGTAAATCCGATATAATTTGTGGAACTACTAAAACATCTAAAGTTGCTCTGTAATCTGAGCGCTTGGATCTAATGCAGACGTTCAATCTCTCTTTTATTGTAGATACATTCATAGCAATTCCTTCAATGGAGGCATTAGTCTGAAGTCCTTTCAGCTTTAATTTTTTCTGTAAAGACTTTCTGATCAAACAACCCTGAGAACCATTATTCAGTAGTGCCCTACAGTTGATCCAGTTTCCTTTTGCGTCGGCAACCTCTAAAATTACTGTTGAAAGCAAAACACATTTCTGTTCAGCTTCATTCAGTTTAGTATTAGCATTGTTTACAACAGCACTCTTTACTTCAGAGTCACCTTCCTTGTGAAGCAATGTATTATGGTTACCATTACAAACTTTGCAGTTAGTTTCACTACACGTTTTATTTGAATGTCCATTTTTAAAACATTTGATACATAATTTGTTAGCTATAACTTTATTCCATTTTTCCTTGGTGTTTAATTTTTTAAATATAAAACATTGATGTGTGAAATGAGTTGATTTACATCCCATAATACATTTTAGTTTAGAAGATTCAGATGTCTCTCTATTAGGGTTTTTCAAGTTTTGACCATTAATCAAAGGCCCTTGTAAAGCCTCCAAGACATAGAATTCGTGTTCTAAAAATGAAAGCAAGGAGTCCACTTTTGGTAGCTCCTTGGAACTTTTTAATGAAGCTTCAAAGTTCATTCTTAAGTTATCGCCCATTTTCCTTACCAATAAGAAACTAATAAAAGCTTGCAGCAACTTGTCGGCTGACAAATCTGCAGCCTGAAGCGCTTGCAAGCTTTCTTGAATATTATCTTTAAATTTTTTCACACTTTCCACTGTACTATCTACAAGTGGAGCGTCAACAAAGTTTTTTAAATAAATGGAAGTTATCGCTCGTTTATTCGTGTACTTTTCGTTCAGAAGTGTCCACGCTGTATCTTAGTTTGCTTCAGTAGGAGGCAAGTTTGCAATTGTTAGTGCAGCGTCACCTTTGACTACGGATTTTAAAACAACCATTTTCTGTGTTTTAGAAATTTTTTTCGCATCTATCAATTCAATGAACAATTCTTTGAATGTATTCCATTCGATATAATCTCCCGTGAATTCTGGGAGTTCGATGCTAAGAATACTAAAGGGAAGCGTTTCTAAAGAAGCTTTCTCCTTTGCTGCACCACCGAAGAGTTTTTTGCATTTACGATTCCGTAAGTCCATCTTCATCAAACTGCTGAATGTATTCTTCACATATTTTTTGGGCATTATCTTTTGCCCTTCTAAGTGATTCAGCAGTTTCGCCACCTACTTTAAAGTCTTCGCAAGCGTCCTCAAACTCGCGTAGAGTGATTGTAAACCGTTTAACCAGGGCAGCATCAGATATTGATTTGGCTTGGTTTATTTGAGGAGAGGATTTGATGTTGTTTTGTTAAATACCTTTAAAAATTTGTCTATAAGGCACTTACCAGAGTGCACGTGATTTCGTACCTTTTCTGCGTATTTCGTTTTAAAATACTCTACCTTTTTGTTCGCTTCAGCATATTCTTGGAGTGATAATTCATTAAAAAAAGCTCGTCAAGTTGTTCAATTTTGGTTTTCCATTCCAGTATTGACGCCTTTTTCTCGTCATATGTAGCCGCAACCATTGTGTTGTAGAGAACGACAACGTCCTGTCCAATGGTGTACTGCTCTTTTATTAAATCTTCAATTTTGCACTTTTTTTTTATAAATTAACACACTTTGAAATTTTAAAAATACAATTTCCACTAAATCTATGAAACTATTAACTAGGTAAGCTTTTTTTTTTTTAATTAAATTGTGTTCGTATTAAAACTTGGGGTCACCATGAAAAAACCGCTGAAAATAAGGTCGACACTCTCAGTACAAGGTAAAAACAACTTATTTCTTCCGTGGTACAACGTATTCTGATCTATTCTAATGTAATTACTTACCTCTACATTACAATTCTTAAATATTCCAAATACATTTATTTATTCTTATATCTATTTTGTCTTAGGCCTAATTACCAGCTATCTTAAGATAAATATGGAAGAAGATAAAACAAACAGCGAAACGAGCAGGCATTTATTGTCTACATCATAAAACATCACGGACGGTGGACGTGAGTAATAAATGCGTTTATTGCCTCACAAAAGGATCAACATGCGGCGGCTTCGCGTCGCTTTTTGCTTTATCTTAATCTATATTCTATACCGTCATAAACTATAGATAGTAAACAATATGGGAATACAGATTCTTAGAACTAACTTAACTAAACATGTGATAAATATAAATTCTTAGAACTAACTTAACTAAACAAAGACTTCAATTTAACTCTTACGTTCCAATCAAAAGTTTGGGTATATACTGGTGACCGGAAACTGATTCGTTTGAATTTAAAACAAATGCCGTATCAACGAAATTGTCCAAGAGAATAATAGTTTCTGAAACAGCAAGGCTTTTTGATCCACTAGGATGGCTAACACCTGTAATAATAATGGCAAAGTTAGTACAACAAGAACTTTGGAAACTAGGAGTTGGATGGATGGGACGATAAATTACCAGATGAGATATCAAAATAGTTGGCGGAATTCAGGTTACAGTTACCAGCTATAGAAGAATTGAAGATACCAAGATGGAATGAATTCGAACAAAAACATCGCATTGAGTTACATGGATTTTGCGGTGCTTCCGAAAAAACCTATGCAGCAGCAGTTTACGCAAGGGTATTAACGGAATCAGGAAGAGTTTTAACGACACTACTATGTTCAAAATCGAAGGTAGAACCACCTAAGAAGATTTCGTTGCCAAAACTTGAACTTTGCCGAGCACTTCCTCTTGCCAAGCTAACGAAGAAAAGGAAAAGGCACTGGGGATTGAAGAACTAGAAACACATTCATGGACTGCCTTAACCATTACGCTGGCATGGATAAACGGCGAACCAAACAAATGGAAAAATTTTGTTGGAAACCGAGTCACAGAGATAACTAAAACAATTAAAAAGGAGAGATGGCATCATGTCAAAAGAAAAGAGAACCCAGCAGATTGTTCATCCAGAGGACTTTGGCCTAGCCAAATTAAAAAACATTCCACTTGGTGGAATGGCCCTACTTGGTTATCAGAAGCTGTCATACATTTAACTGATGTTAAGCCATATAACACTGAATTAGAAGAATGTAGAGTTGAAATACTAGCTCACATTTCACTAAAAAACGAAGATGATTTGATTGAGAAAATTATATCCAACATAGCTCATTTACCAGAGTGGCAAGAGTTCTTGCTTATTGTATACGATTCATTAAGATAAAGGGCAAGAAAATTTGCGAGAGTGGACCGCTCTCTACGGAAGAAATACGAAAGGCAAAACTGATAATCATAAGGCATGTGCAACACGAAGAATTGAAGGACGAAATAGAAAAACTGGCGAAAGGCAAAGAAATTCGCAAACTAAGCAAAATTTGGACCCTCAACCCGTTCATTGATAAAGATAAAATGATGCGAGTAGGAGGACGATTGACAGCAGCAGAATTACAATTCTCAGCCAAATTTCCGCTGATAATCCCACGTTCCGGCCTCCTTACAACACTTCTTATTGAAGAAGCACATAATCAAACACTCCATGGAGGATACAGTTTGACACACACATATCTATGAGAACAATATTGGATTGTGAATGGACTCATTGCAGTTAAACAACACTTATATAAGTGCACAAGGTGTTTTCGACACAAAACGCACTCAAAGACGCAGCAAATGGGAAACCTACCAAAACCAAGAGTGACAATTACAAGACCATTTCTACATACAGGAGTTGACTACGCGGGCCCAATTGATGTCAGGATGTCTAAAGGAAGGGGAAATAAATCATACAAGGGATACATAGCGATATTTATATGATTAGCAACTAAAGCAGTACACGTCGAACTTGTTATGACCTCACAGCACAAGCATTTATAGCTGCCTATAAACGACTTTGTGCAAGGCGAGGTTACGTGGGAAATCTCTATAGTGATAATGACACAAATTTCATAGCTGCAAACAAAATCCTGCAATTAAACGCACAACAAATGCAGTCATATAACGAGGAAGTTGCAGACACTTTATCATCAAACAACACGAAATGGCACTTTATACTACCAGGTTCTCCACATTTTGGAGGGCTGTGGGAGGCTGGAGTTAAATCATTCAAGTATCACTTAAAGAGAACAATCGGGGAACATAAACTTACATTCGAAGAAATGTCAACGTTACTAGCACAAATCGAAGCGTGTTTAAATTCAAGACCTCTATGCCCCATTTCAAACGACCCAGAGGAAACGAATGTACTTACTCCCGGACATTTTTTGGTTGCAACATCCTTATTGGCACCTCCAGAAAGACAAAGATTGGACAAAAGCGAGGGATTACTTAACCGTTGGCACCTTTTAGAACGTCTACAGCAACAATTTTGGAAGAAATAAAGCTCATCATATCTAATAACCCTTCAACAACGACACAAATGGACAAAAAGACAAGAAAACTTAAAAGTTGGAGACATAGTGATAATCAAAGATGAACAACTTCCACCAACAAGATGGAAAATGGGAAAGATTACTGAAACTCATCCTGGATCAGACAACTTGGTTCGAGTTGTAACGGTCAAAGCAAACGATAGAGATTATAAAAGGCCAGCAACGAAAATTTGTCCGTTACATAGAATCGATAATGAAACGAAAGCAAGAGAAGAGGCGGCTATACAAGAAGAACAACAACCTATAACTGGACTCACTGTATTCGCTCACTGAAAATCATACACCGAAACAGAAGATAAAAACAAATCCACTACTTGGGCTGTTGTTAACAATGACACTAGTTATGCCATGGGGAAGCATTGCAACAGAAGCTTCGAACATAGGAAATGTAGCCATAAAAATAACTTAATTTTAAAACCGCCCTGGAATCTATTTTGAAAAGATTGGAAATGTAAATTTGATTACGAACGATTGGAACCTTATCCTTTTCTATGATATGACCAATTATTGGAAAGAATATAAAGGATTCAAGTAACTACTAATGGGACTGAATGAAGTATGCATACACCTGGAAGATCTTGGAAAGAAGTATGAGCACTGCAATTCTACAGTCAATATAATCAACCATCAGCTGCAGGTCATTAAAAGTAACAATGACTTGCTAGTAAAACAAGGATCCGGCACAAAACAAACATCCAGAAACAGACGATCACCATTTGATTTCATTGGGACAGTAGCAAAAAAATTGTTTGGCGTCTTAGATGAAGAATATGCACAGCACTACGAACAAGGGATTCTGAAATTCAAGCAAAATGACGGCTATTTACTCAGTTTGATAAAAAACCAAACTTCAATTGCAGAGTATACGAAAAACCTACTTCAAAATAGCACAAATAGTATTTCGAATCAACTAGAAATGTTCCAAGGGCAATAAGAAGCTCTGAAAAAGACTGTAATAGCAACTTCAGAAGGAAGCGCTACAGAGCAGAAGTTTATATTTTTGACAAATTACGCCACGATTGATTGACCTGCGCCATGGAAAAATTAACCCCCTTATAATAACACCAAGTCAACCCCAAGAACAACTATTCACCATACGAAAAAATTTACCACCACACCTAGCTGTAGCTGGAGAAACAACAGAAACAGATATGTTGCAGTTGTACAGGCTGCTTTCTGCGAGGGGCAGAATAACATCAAGAAATGTTATATTCGACATTAAACTTCCATTGGCGAATACAGAAGACTACGAAAATTTTTTAAAGTTATCCAAGTGCCAACGATTCACCAACTAGAATATGTTTTATCGAGCCATCATTGGACTACTTGATAGTAAACTTATTACGCGAGTCATAGTCATACTATGCTATTTCAAAATATGAGCTAACGAATTGTGTAAAGTACAATGAAAAGTACTTATGTCAACAGCATCACCCGCTTTTCAACAGGCGATCAAACTTCAGCAAATGTGAAATGGATTTGATGATATATGCTCCGGAACTTTCACCGCTTTGCAAACTGAGAAGCATTACTACTTCACCTGTTTGGATCCAGCTGAGCAATGTTAATAGTTCGATTTATGTACTGGACAAAAAGTACACATTCAACATAATTTGTAGAAGGAAAGTGTTGGACATCACGCTTCAAGAGCAACTTCTTCAAGGACTCATCGAACCCCACGACAGATACCTCAGCGTGAGAGCCATCACGGACGACCGCTACAGAAGCATTATTCACAACGATGGAAGACCATTCTACGACAAGGCTGACAGTGGACATTATAGGGGCTAATCCCCTTAATAGTTCTTTAAAAAAAAAAAATATATATATTATAAATTATCCATTCATATTTTTTTAGAATATAAAAAAATAATTATTTTAACATGTAATAGATTAAGGCGACAAGAATATACATTTTGTAAAAAATATATATTATATAATAGACATAAGAAAACGACGGCCCCCTTTGTGCCGGAATCATTTTGTAAAATAGTAATAAGCTTAATTTTAAGACAATTGTATATAAAATTTTTTGCACCTAATAAAAACACTTAATCTAAAAAAAAAACAAAAATCACGCTTCAAGAAGACGGAAAACTAACTCTACAACCGAACTGTGTTCTGAAACACGATTCCATTAGCATTACATCACACAGCAGCATTTCAAGCGAACTAATTGCAGCCTTTATACCAGCAACAAAAATAACCGAAATGCTTCAAAATCAGCCGAGGAACACGTCAAAACCTGTAGTAGTACCCCAAGTGATGGTGAACACCGGCAACGACGATCGGAAAATCATCAGGAAATGGATAACCGAACAGCATAATCGAGAAAAGCTAACGGGCCATGCGAAAAACCACGAAATTCAACACAACACCACCAACAGTTTAATTGGAGGACTGTTCATAATTATCTGCATCTACATTTGCTGGCAACAGTGCAACAAACAGACAGAGAATCGACCTCAGGTGCAACCTCAGAGGAATTTACCAGCCAGGCGAAGATGTATGTACACTATCAGACTTCACCCTCTACGATCAAAGGACCCGGCAGAATGTACAAGAATGTACAATATAGACAACAAATAAATATTTGTTGCTGACCAGCACATGAGCGGAATATCAGTCAGAGTCAACGACATCGGCTGCAGTGACATATGAGACGCTTACGCTGCCGCCCGTGTTTATTGTATTTATTTAAATTATTATTAGTAGGCAATTTTAGGAATAATTATTTTGTATAAATAGAGACATATACATTTATTAAAGTCAGTTTTTTTAAAGAACTCAAAGACATACAAGCTTTTTATTTCTGTGCTACCCCCCACCCGTGGTAAGGAGCATTAAGTAAACATAGCTTGATAAGTTAAACATCAACCATTTAATTATCCCTCCACCAGCGGTAAGGTAACTAAATTTGTTATTGAACAGTCTGTCTGTCAGTCTGTCTGTCTGTCCGTATGTCTGTCTGTCTGTATAGTTACCTACAGCTTTATTGGCTGGACCGATTTGCTTCAAACTTGGTTAATATGTAGTATTACTATGACGTCCTACAGAGGACGAATTTGATAAAACTTTCTGAATAGTGTTTTCTGTGCAAACTTTATGTTTCGGTTGGAATAGATCTTTCAGGAAAAGTCTTAGAACGGTTTCTCCCATAGGATCGGTTTTTTAAAATCAGATTTTGTCGTAAGCCACTTGACGGATTTCAATGATATTTTTAATGTAGAAGCCCTTTTAAAGACGAATTACTATAAATTTAATAAATTTTTTTTTTTTTTCAAAAACCGGTTTTACAATTTTTTTTTAAATTTATTTTTCTGATAAAACTACAAAGTGCTAAAAGTTGGCACACTCAAAAAAAAAATGGAATATATTTTGGAGAAGTTAAAAAAAAAAATGTTTTTTGAAAAAAACTGGCCGCACGCTTTTGAAAAAAAATTTCTTGAAATTCTAAGCAATAAACGAAATCATATTGCTAACTTCTTTAAAAAAAAAAGGTTTTAAATATTGATTTTTAAAAGATCAATAAAATTTCATATTTTGTCTCTGTTTTTTTTTTCCAAAATCTCAAACCCCAAGACCACTGTCTCATATTAAAGCAAGTTTGTCCGACCCAGTCGTGCGCTTTATTTTTAATTCAAAATCCTTAAGCGGAATATACAGAGTTCAAGATCTCATCAAGCGTGTGAGAGTGTTTGCAATACGTATACGTTGAATTCTTGAAGAAAAATCAATTTTTTTTGATTTTTCATCAATCATGACGCACACACTCTCACATGCTTGATGAGATTTTGACCAGTGTATATGCCGCCTAAGAGCCATTTTTGAGAAAAATAAGATTTAACATAACGGTTAAACGGCAGGTGCCACTATTTTTTGAGATAAACAGAATTTCAATGTCTCCTCTGTGCAATATCTAAAAAACTCTATATAGGTACCAAGTTTGAAAAAGGAATTGGAACGGTGCCGTGACATTATGCCAATAGTCATTATGGCAAGTTTTTAAATTTCGCTTTCGAAAGCGACATTGGGCCGAATATTTACATAATGACGCCTAAGTAAAGCGTCATAGCTCATAGGGCCAAATAATTTTGTGACATCATCCCAAATTTGGCCCCAAACTCGCACACATTTCTTGTTATTACTTTATATTATGATGCTCAAAAACTGAAGTTTAGTTTTAATAATTCGATACTGCGTAAGAATAAAATAAAGTAATGGTAAGAAATTCGCGAGATATCAAATTTTCAAAACCGATCTTTACTTTTTGATCATATTATAAGGTAATAATAAGAAATTCGCTCGAATTTCTTACTATTACCTTACTTTAGTTTTTGAGCATAAGATAAAGTAATAAAGTAGGAAATTCGAGCGAACTTCTTAATATTACTTTATTTTATGCAAAAGCAAGAGAAGAGGCGGCTATACAAGAAGAACAACAACCTATAACTGGGCATTTGCTCACTGAATATCATACACCGAAACAGAAGATAAAAACAAATCCACTACTTGGGCTGTTGTTAACAATGAATGACACTAGTTATGCCATGGGGAAGCATTGCAACAGAAGCTTCGAACATAGGAAATGTAGCCATAAAAATAACTTCATTTTAAAACCGCCCTGGAATTTATTTTGAAAAGATTGGAAATTTAAATTTGATTACGAACGATTGGAACCTTATCCTTTTCTATGATATGACCAATTATTGGAAAGAATATAAAGGATTCAAGTAACTAGTAATGGGACTGAATGAAGTATGCATACACCTGGAAGATCTTGGAAAGAAGTATGAGCACTGCAATTCTACAGTCAATATAATCAACCATCAGCTGCAGGTCATTAAAAGTAACAATGACTTGCTAGTAAAACAAGGATCCGGCACAAAGCAAACATCCAGAAACAGACGATCACCATTTGATTTCATTGGGACAGTAGCAAAAAAATTGTTTGGCGTCTTAGATGAAGAATATGCACAACACTACGAACAAGAGATTCTGAAATTAAAGCAAAATGACGGCTATTTACTCAGTTTGATAAAAAACCAAACTTCAATTGCAGAGTATACGAAAAACCTACTACAAAATAGCACAAATAGTATTTCGAATCAACAAGAAATGTTCCTAGGGTAATTAGAAGCTCTGAAAAATACTGTAATAGCAACTACAGAAGGAAGCGCTACAGAGCAGAAGTTTATATTTTTGACAAATTACGCCACGATTGATTGACCTGCACCATGGAAAAATTAACCCCCTTTTAATAACACCAAGTCAACTCCAAGAACAACTATTCACCATACGAAAAAATTTACCACCACACCTAGCTGTAGCTGGAGAAACAACAGAAACAGATATGCAGTTGTACAGGCTGCTTTCTGCTAGGGGCAGAATAACATCAAGAAATGTTATATTCGACATTAAACTTCCATTGGCGAATACAGAAGACTACGAATTTTTTTTAAAGTTATCCAAGTGCCAACGATTCACCAACTAGAATATGTAATAAACGAAATCATATTGCTAACTTCTTTAAAAAAAAAAGGTTTTAACTATTAAACTTTCGAATTTATTAATCAAAAGTATTGAACCAAAATTGTAGTCGAAATTTATTAAAATTATATAAGTAAAAATTCCTTTATTGACTACAAACACACGAAAATAGAAAAATAAAAATGAAACACGAAAGAATTTACTTTTTTATTTTTTTATTTTATTCGTCGAATGCATTTCGAAAGAATTTACTTTTTTATTTTTTTATTTTATTCGTCGAATGCATTTCGGGCTGGCCTGCAGCTCATCATCAGCGACTCACAATCGATACTATCGATACTATCGATTGTGAGTCGCTGATGATGAGCTGCAGGCCAGCCCGAAATGCATTCGACGAATAAAATAAAAAAATAAAAAAGTAAATTCTTTCGTGTTTCATTTTTATTTTTCTATTTTCGTGTGTTTGTAGTCAATAAAGGAATTTTTACTTATATAATTTTAATAAGGTTTTAACTATTGATTTTTAAAAGATCAATAAAATTTCATATTTTGTCTCTGTTTTTTTTTTTCCAAAATCTCAAACCCCAAGACCACTGTCTCATATTAGAGCAAGTTTGTCCGACCCAGTCGTGCGCTTTATTTTTAATTCAAAATCCTAAAGCGGCATATACAGAGGTCAAAATCTCATCAAGCGTGTGAGAGTGTTTGCAATACGTATACGTTGAATGCTTGAAGAAAAATCAAATTTTTTTGATTTTTCATCAATCATGACGCACACACTCTCACATGCTTGATGAGATTTTGACCAGTGTATATGCCGCCTAAGAGCCATTTTTGAGAAAAATAAGATTTAACATAACGGTTAAACGGCAGGTGCCACTATTTTTTGAGATAAACAGAATTTCAATGTCTCCTCTGTGCAATATCTAAAAAACTCTATATAGGTACCAAGTTTGAAAAAGGAATTGGAACGGTGCCGTGATATTATGCCAATAGTCATTATGGCAAGTTTTTAAATTTCGCTTTCGAAAGCGACATTGGGCCGAATATTTACATAATGACGCCTAAGTAAAGCGTCATAGCGCATAGGGCCAAATAATTTTTTGACATCATCCCAAATTTGGCCCCAAACTCGCACAAATTTCTTGTTATTACTTTATATTATGATGCTCAAAAACTGAAGTTTAGTTTTAATAATTCGATACTGAGTAAGCATAAAATAAAGTAATGGTAAGAAATTCGCGAGATATCAAATTTTCAAAACCGATCTTTACTTTTTGATCATATTATAAGGTAATAATAAGAAATTCCCTCGAATTTCTTACTATTACCTTACTTTAGTTTTTGAGCATAAGATAAAGTAATATAGTAGGAAATTCGAGCGAACTTCTTAATATTGCTTTATTTTATGCTTAAAAAGTAAAGATATTTATTTAAAATTTGATATTGCGTCAGCATTACATACATAAATAGTAAGATTTTTGCGAAATATCAAATTTTCAAAATATTTTTAAGCATACGATAGAGAAATAGGTGGATAAGAATTCGCGCGAATTCTTTGAAAACATGCATTCGCATATAAAGTGTTTTGGTTAGAAAAACTAAAATGTGTCAAATTTAAATATTTGGCCCAATGTCGCTTTCGAAAAATTAAAAATTTCAATTTGAACCACCCTTTTGGACTGTAGGTGTCTACAGACAGAGAGACAGACAGACGAATAACATTTTAAGACCAACTTTTTTCCTTCGCTATCATTGTAATGTCATGTTTGATTGTTATATCAAACAATTTTTTTCGACGAATGCATAAATTGCCTTATAGTACCTACATACATATGTATGTGTGTTCTTCTATTTTCTGTTCTGTCTGTCTCTCTCTCTGTCTTATTACTGTCTTGTGTTGTCTTGAGCCGATGGCCTAAGTTGCCAGTGCTTGTAAGTGTGTCTACTTTGTCGTTTCATCGACGGAGCAGATTAATATGTAATGTAATGTAATGTACCTACATATTATAATCGCATGTAAAAATTATTCCTCATCAGAGTCATCAGGTGATTTTGTGTGTCTGCCTCGTTAGACGAATCATTTGCCTTGCTCAAAAACTCCTCAATTTTGTCAGGGAATACTATCCCATCAAACCATAATTAGCTTTACCATATTGTCTTCCTATCCATAGTCAAGTCACTATGAAAAATCAAACACATTAAAAGATGGGTCAACCTTAAAAAATGTTCTTAGAAAAATTTCGAAGGAAGTCTTTTGCTTACAAAATTTGCGATAGAAAATAAAGGAGACCAGCTTTCACCTTTTCACTCAAATGTATTTTATCACTTATTTTGCATATAAAGTAACAGAATAATGTCACCCTTCAATGATTCGATGACCTTTAAATCGTCCAAGTACATGTGAGCCTGGAATCCAATGTCGGGAATGAGTCAAACAAAAAACACTCCAACAAGCAAACATTTTAATGAAAACATTACATACTTGACCTTCTCGAGACATATCTATTCAAAAAAAGAATTCCTGTCTGCTTTTGCAATTATCTTATACTGTGTTGTGGCTTAACAACCATCAACGCACAACTCCACCATCAATATTCATTTTATAAACTGACATTTCTTGGGTATAAAAGTGTGTTGGATTTTTGTGATATATCTGCTCTCACACTGTCTTAGTTTCATTTAGAGTCTTCTTTTTGATCGATCATCAGAAAGATACAATAAAAGAAACAAGTTCTGAAAAAAATTGATATTTATTTATTTATTTACTCATCTTGTTTGTTTGTCTGCTTCTTAGTTTTGACAGTTCATTTATTTTGGTATCGGGTCCTTTAAAACGAAGACACTTCAGAAAGCACTTCTATCTTCTCTTAGATTCGGATTCTTAGAATTCAAAATATCAACTGTTGAGATCATGAAAAACTCATAGATCTACTCTCATAGAATAGAAAGATCCTCGGTTTGGTAAATGTTTTATTCAGAATGTTAAGTTTTTATTATTAATGTGTGGTAAAGTATAGACAGTTTCTTCAGCAATAGTCATTCTTGGATGTAGGGTCACACTTTCCTCTTTTAAGATTATTAAATTAGATAAATTCAATTGTCTGAGTTGTCTGCGAATACAATGAACTACTAAATGCTGCTGTTTTTAAATTTGGAACTCTAATTTTTTGCATTTTTCTACGGCAAAGTCGGACTAAATTCAACAACTTCTCAGTTGTGAAAGTGGAAGATTGGGTTTTCATGATAATTTTTCTAACTTTCAGAAAGCTTAGATACACTACGAATACAGAAAGATTTGGAGACATAAAGACTTTAACAATATTTCAATCATAGTTCCTTCACAATAATCTGAGAAATAAAAATCTCAATAATATTAACTCCCCTTCAAAGTTAATACAGCAATATTTTCAGAGCTGATGTCAATGAAATATTGTTCTAAGCTTATGAACAAAAATAGGTAAAAACGAATACACATCTTTGTTGCAAAGCACATTTCATTTAAGAAACTGAGCATAGAACCGATGTTTTCAAGGTTTACTATACACTCTGCTACCAAATGTACAAACACAAAAGTATGTGCAAAATCTACCACGGACGGGCAGAAAACCAAAAACAACTTTAAAAGAAAGAGACACGTGTATAGGACTCGCTACAAATCTCCTTGCCTTGACCTTGAAAATGAAAGCGCCCCCATTCGCTAAAAACCTTATTGACAAGCCACTAAGGTTCTGACACAGTGTTTATGTTTTACTGACATTGACATTGATTACCTTGAAAAATTTTTTCAAATCCAGAAAGAATTTTATAAGTATGAATGCGGATTTTTACTAGACCGCAGCATCCATCGGTGAGAATATTTAGTGTCGCGAAGCTGCTATCGCAAAAAACCACCAGAACCTTTGCCAACCGTGTCTTCAAGCACTTGCGCCAAGACCAGAGTTACAGTGTCAACATTGCAAACTGGCCTTTAAAAAAAAAACAGATATGATGTTTAGAGTTTCATAAGGCAACCACATCGAAACACCTGTTTCGATGATGAGTATAAGCTGCAACACACTGCTAAAAAGGAAGCTTCACCGTGCGATCTATCAGCCAAGCTATTGAAAAAATAAAAATAAATGATCACTTGTGCCATCCCGTAAGGCTAGATTTTCTTGTTTTTGTGAAAAAGTAGGTTCGGTTATTTTTGAATAGTTTGGCAACAAAAAGTCATAGAGCCATACGGTGTCAGTGTTAGATTCAAAATTAATGGAAGCATTGAATTCTGAGAACAAAAAAAGTACTTAAATACGTAAAATTTTGAAAAAAATTAGTTTTAAAAATATTTTTTTTTATTTTTTTTTTAAATTTTGAGGTTGAAAATTAATATTTTTAAAACGGTTCATTAAAATAACTTCATTTAAAATTACAATAACAGAATAAGTCTTATGCTTTACAAAAAGGCATAGCATGACATTGTAGGAGTTACCGTTATTTTTAATTTTTTTTTCCAAATTAAAGTCATGTTTTTAGAAAATTGGCCCTCCCGGCTAAATTGAGGCGAAAAGAACCCCCTTCCATACGATTTTTTTCCTGTCTCGACCCAACCTACATGCCCTAGCTTTTTGTAACACCTTATACCAGTCACCCTGTATAAGAAAATTTTTAGCCTTCACCTAGTAAAAATATTTAAAACAAAAAAAACACCTCCCCCATTTCAAAATATTTTGAAAACAGTAATTTCTTTCCAAATTGGAAGCAAATGGGCCAATCCGTTCAGGCTCTAGAGGTGCGAACAGACAGACAGACAGCCAGGCAGACAGACGGATGTAATTCCCAGACCCACCTTTTTTGACTTCTCCATCATCGTAATATCATGTGTGATTGTTATCTCAAATTTATTTGTTTGCACGTATCCATAACTTTTCTGATTATATTATGATATGCGGTTATAACAGAATATTATACATTCCAACTTAAAACAAATTGGTTTTGCAAAGACACAATCTTAACACTCGATTAGGTACAAAAATAAGTCTACGAAAAAAGGTCCTGCATTTAATACGTCAGTAGCTCAGATTCTGGCTGGGTTCAAAAATTTCAAATAAAATACAAAAAAGAATACATAGGTACGTATCTTTCAAACCTTAAAGTCACGTTTTTTTCACTTGCAAGCTCCAATTGACAGCTTCTACCTCTATCACTACAACATGTGTTATGATTTTTTTTTTTTTTTTTTTTTTTTTTTAACAAACACAAAATGTATACAAATCATTTTCTCAAAAAACATATGTAAATTTAAAATAGGAGACACTCTGCGGAAAAAGTTTCCATAAGGACCACATACCAGAAGATTATCTCCACTACCCGTTTGCAAACAAAACAAAAACAAAAACAATAAAAGGCAACACGACTTATAACTCTAGAAATATGCAGATTCACTGGCGTTTCCCATGGAACAAACAATCCCATAAAGATATATATTTCAATTTTATCGCGGAAGACTCACTATCTATGGGTTTTAAATTCGATCTTGTGTCCAATGTTTTATTGATATTTAGTTTGCTACCAACTTAATATGAAAATGTTTTTTGTTTTTCTGCTTCTCTCAATATAATACTCTTGGACTCAAACTGCGCGAGCGCGAAAATCGTGAGGGTCGAACGCAATCACTACTGCCAAGTACCAACTTTGAAGATACAAAAAAGATATTGTGCAGTGTAACTTTGATATATAAGTGCATGTTTCAATAAAAATAGGATATTGAGTCAAAAACCTCCCGTTTCAACAAATTAGAACTAATTTCTTTGACAAAATGAAAAAGATATTCTTCTCGCTGCATTTTAATCAAAATTAGTTCAATTAACACAAGAATGTTTTGTCCAAACAATATAACATTTTAATGTGTTAATTGAAAGTAAAGTACCTACTACAAATTCTGGCCTTGAAATTTAATATAACAGTGAAAAAGTGCATTTTTCTATGTTCATTCGTATTTCATTTACTTAATGCATATTTTTGCACAGATTATTTTTGTCAAAAAGAAATTAAGATAGGTAATATGTAATTTTACGAAGCGTGATAATTGAGAAAGAATATCGAAGTACGAAATTATTGCTTCAGTACATGTGGACGTGGAGTGCTTTATGATTCTTATGTGTTGGATGCAATTTTCAAAACAGTGAGATTTCAACAAATGCATATACATACATAAAAAAAATGTGACCGAGTACGGTTTTATAAATATTATTCGTCACATTGCATGTAAGACTTGGACTTGAATCCGCAATTGAACAACATGTACAGGTCTTCCGCGGGTACAGACACCAGCCCCCAAATAAGTACAAAGCTTAAGTAATGCGACCCATCTTCTAAAGGCTAACACAGCAACTGGACTTGATGGTATACCTGCAGAATTCCTTAAAGTAGACTCTGAAGCGGTTTCCGGTTCAGGCTGTTTGTGAGAAGTTAACTTATAACCTATTCGTTTTGCTATTCGTTTACCAAAACGAGTAGGGCGTTCACACCCAACATTTACTCGTTTTTGTTTGACATTTCAATTATTGGTAGTTGTAAATAAAAAAAAAAAAGACAAATTAGTGAAATGAGGAAATAATTTGAGTATCAATCGATTTAAAAAATAATGCTGCATTGGAAGAAGTTAAAATTGTTCGACGTTGCTCCGGTTTTCCCTCAATAACTTTTTTTCCTTATGTTGTATGGCAATAGCATATTTTAATTTTATGTAGAAAAAATTTTTCTACAATTATGTTAATACAAACATCTTTGTATGCCAATTTGTTATCAAGATATGGCGCTTCAAAAAACAGGTAATTTTTCCAAATTCTCCAAAAAATTAAAAAAATGAAGAATTCGGCCTTATTTTTTCGGAAATACCCAAATAATCATGATTTTGTAATTATGGTTCCTCGTTAAAATCACCAACTTTTTACACCCTCCAACCCATCTCTGCTTACCCAGCAAGTGTCAGGCCAAACACATCATTATTACTGTCATCCCGACGTAATTTTAATTTATTAATTTGTCCTTACTACAGTGGGCGGGTAGAAAGTGGTCGGAAGTTAATGAAACTTTGGGATGTTGCTTATAGTTAGTTAACATTTGAGGAAGTTTTAGACCTCGACGGCCTTGTGGAAAAAGAGGAGGAGGGGGAAATGCAAAATGTTCGACCTTGCTCCGGTTTTCCCTCAATAACTTTTTTACTTGCGATTATCTATTATATATAAAGCAAGTGTCACGTTGTTGCACACGATGAACACTGAAACTATCTAACCGATTTTCACATTTTGTTTTTATAATTTTTCTTTCGCTGGCGTTCCTAAGATAGGATACTTTTAATTCCTTAATTTTTATTATTTAATTTATAACTCAACTTTTAATAAATTTGTATTACACAAAAAATAAAATGCACGATTGGGTCGAACGAACTTGCTCGAATGTGTGACAGTGGTTTAAGGGCTTGAGATTTTGATAAAAATAAAATTTTCAAAATTCTTAAATAAATACTTAAATTAATTTGAAATGAAAAAAAAGTAAGCCATTTTATTTCTTGGATAAATTTAAATTTATGAGAGTAAATTTATAAAAATCTGTGGAGCGGTTTTTGAGAAAAAAAGTTTTTTTTGAAAAACTTTTTGAAAATTTTTTTTAAAAAAAATTCAAAAACCGCAGTTTATAGGTATTCAGCAAATACATTTATTTAAAATTTTTAAAAAGAAATTAATAAGAAGTTTTCAAAATATTAATTTTTTAATTTTTTTTTTAAATGCTTTTAAAAATACAAAGAAATATTTTTCAAAAATATTGGTATGCAATACCAATTGAGCTACCTACAGCTATATATGTGTGAAATTTCGAAAGAATCGGTTGCGTCGTTTTCGAGTAAGTCGAAAGCAAAAAAAACGGTCCTATGGAAAGTACCGTTCTTAGCCATTTTTTAAAACATTTTTTTCAGCCATATGATTGGTCGTACCTAAAACGCAACACTGATTTTTTTAAATAGAAATCATTAGAGCCGTTTTTGAGAAAAATAAGCTTTAACGTAACAGTTGTATGGCTGGTACCGTTATTTTTTGAGCTAAAAAAAAATTTCAATTTCCCCTCTGTACAATACCTAAAAAAGTCTATATACCAAGTTTGAAGCAATTCGGCCCACCCGTTTGGGCTGTAGGTCTCTATACATACATACAGACAGACAGACAGACAGACAGACAGACATACAGACGGACAGAATTTTTAGACCATCTTTTTTCGTCTTCGCTATCATCGTAATGTCATGTTTGATTATTATCTCAAAACTTTTTTTTTCGACGAATGCATAACTTGCCTTATAGTACCTATAATCGCAAGTAAAAAAGGAAACGTCAAAACAAAAGCTATGTGCGTTCTTCAGGGTTACCACTTCATTTTTTTTTTACTACATATGTTACTAAAATTTTTTGTACTACATTATATGTTATTGAGTGTAGTGTTAATAAAATTTCGTTTTTTTGAGTTTTTCATAATATCGATTGTTTTTTTTTTTAACAATCGAAATATGTGTTACTAGCGGTACCCGGCGCGCGTTGCTACGCCCAAAAAAACACTTATGTGTATTTAATGTGAAATTAAATTTATTTATATATTTTATCTCAATGCTAGCGGAAAAGCAATATTTTTGGTCGTTTTGGTTGGTGTATAAATATGTATACACATTTTTTGGCATACACACAAAGTGCAGTTAATTTGATTGTTAAACTGAACATGATAACATTGATAAATTATGGCTTGAATATTTTGCTGCATTTGACAAAAATTTGGGAAAATAAAATGTCATTTGTTGTGCGATTCAATTCCTTTTCCGATGTTCAAAAGTTGCTTGGAAAATGTTTGGGTGGACGATTCTCGCACCAAATGGACACGCACGTTCGTTGAGAGTTTGATTTTTTCGACTCAGTTCCATAAATATGATGCTTTTATTCAACGAAAGGAAAACATTTTTATAAAAAAAATGAAAAAAAACTTTGCAAAAAGCCCGCATTTTTCTGTCTTCCACCCGGGCATTCCGCTTAAAAATTTATGAAAAAAACCAAAAAAGAATTAAAAAAAAAACTGAACCAAAATTGTTAAAAGCATGCATTTTTTTTCCTTCCACCCGATCGGCACGAAACCTTCACAGGAACCATCCCTGGACTAAACTTTATTTACCCCGAAAATTTCATAAAGATCCATTGGGTGGTTTAGGAGTCCATACGCAACATACATATATACACACATCCATTTTTATATAAACATATATAGCCTTTACCCGCGGCTTCGCTCGCGTTTCAGCTGATCAAGAAGTAGACTGTACCTTGAGGAGTTAGCCCAGTCGAATTATACAAAAAAAAGGGCTGAAATGGAAAAAATTAGATAGGGGTTTTTTTTTTCTTTTGATCGTTAGAGGGGTTTATAAGGAGCATATGTATCGGTTTTCGACCTCGTAACGCTATTGCGTTGGCCGCCATCTTGAATTTAAGGAAAACTTGTTTTTCTTAAATAACTCGCTTATTTTCAATTTTTCACTAAAAATGCTTATGACAAAAGTTGTTTAAAATTGTATTTCCTACAACTTTGTTCATGACAATTTTTTGCCTACGACTGATATTTTTCGATTCAATTGGAAAAAACAAAAAATAAAAAATTAATTAAAATTTTTTTTTTTTAAACTCAAAAAAACTTTTTTTGAAAAATTTAAGAATTAATATTATTTCTTCTATAAAAAGGCTCCTATATTAAAAATTTCATCGAAATCCGTCAAGTGGTTTACGAGAAAATCTGATTTCAAAAAACCGGTCCTATGGAAGGTACCGTTATAAGACTTCCTGAAAAATCTATTCCAACCAAAACAAAAGGTTTGCATAGAAAACACTATTCAGAAAGTTTTATCAAAATCGAAGAAGCCGCTTTTGAGAAAAAATTATATTTTCACTAAAAATCGTATGCCAACGAAAATATAATTTTTCTCAAAAGCGGCTTCTACGATTTTGATAAAACTTTCTGAATAGTGTTTTCTATGCAAACCTTTTGTTTTGGTTGGAATAGATTTTTCAGGAAGTCTTATAACGGTACCTTCCATAGGACCGGTTTTTTGAAATCAGATTTTCTCGTAAACCACTTGACGGATTTCGATGAAATTTTTAATATAGGAGCCTTTTTATAGAAGAAATAATATTAATTCTTAAATTTTTCAAAAAAAGTTTTTTTGAGTTAAAAAAAAAAAAATTAATTAATTTTTTATTTTTTTGTTTTTTCCAATTAAATCGAAAAATATCAGTCGTAGGCAAAAAATTGTCATGAACAAAGTTGTAGGAAATGCAATTCTAAACAACTTTTGTCATAAGCATTTTTAGTGAAAAATTGAAAATAAGCGAGTTATTTAAGAAAAACAAGTTTTCCTTAAATTCAAGATGGTGGCCAACGCAATAGAGTTACGAGGTCGAAAACCGATACATATGCTCATAATGAACCCCTCTAACGATCAAAAGAAAAAAAACCCCTATCTAATTTTTTCCATTTAAATGTACAATTCGACTGGGCTAAGTATAGTCTATCGTAATCTAGCTTCTTCTTCTTTTATAGCTTTATAATTTAATACCTACATTAAACCGTGATAAAAAGAAACCTATAAGAAACCTAAATTTCATTCAGATCCGTTCAGCCATTCTGGTGTGATTTCAAAAATTAAAACAGATCTATCCCACGGGAACCACACATTTTACCGGGATAAAAAGTAGCCAATATGCTATTCAAGACTATAATTTATCTCTGTGCTAAATTTCATTCAGGTGGGTTCAGCCATTCTGGTGTGATTTCAAAAATTAAAACAAATCTATCCCACGGGAACCATACATTTTACCGGAGTAAAAAGCAGCCAATATGCTATTCCAGACTATAGTCTATCTCTGTGCTAAATTTCATTCAGATGAGTTCAGCCATTCTTGTGTAATTTCAAAAACTAAAACTAATCTATCCCACGGGAAGCATAAAATTTACCGGGATAAAAAGTAGCCATTATGCTATTCCAGACTATAATCTATCTCTGTGCTTAATTTCATTCAGATCCGTTCAGCCATTCTGGTGTGATTTCAAAAATTAAAACAAATCTATCCCACGGGAACCATACATTTTACCGGGATAAAAAGTAGCCAATATGCTATTCCAGACTTAAATCTATCTCTGTGCTAATTTTCATTCAGATGAGTACAGCCATTCCGGTGTGATTTCAAAAATTAAAACAAATCTATCCCACGGGAACCATACATTTTACCGGGATAAAAAGTAGCCAATATGCTATTCCAGACTATAATCTATCTTTGTGCTAATGTTCATTCAGATGAGTTCAGCCATTCAGGTTTGATTTCAAAAATTAAAACAAATCTATCCCACGGGAACCATACATTTTACCGGGATAAAAAGTAGCCAATATGCTATTACAGACTTTAATCTATCTCTGTGCTAATTTTCATTCAGATGAGTTCAGCCATTCCGGTGTGATTTCAAAAATTAAAACAAATCTATCCCACGGGAACCATACATTTTTCCGGGATAAAAAGTAGCCAATATGCTATTCCAGACTATAATCTATCTCTGTGCTAATGTTCATTCAGATGAGTTCAGCCATTCAGGTGTGATTTCAAAAATTAAAACAAATCTATCCCATGGGAACCATACATTTTACCGGGATAAAAAGTAGCCAATATGCTATTTCAGACTTTAATCTATCTCTGTGCTAAATTTCATTCAGATCCGTTCAGCCATTCTGGTGTGATTTCAAAAATTAAAACAAATCTATCCCACGGGAACCATACATTTTACCGGGATAAAAAGTAGCCAATATGCTATTCCAGACTTAAATCTATCTCTGTGCTAATTTTCATTCAGATGAGTTCAGCCATTCAGGTGTGATTTCAAAAATTAAAACAAATTTATTCCACGGGAACCATACATTTTACCGGGATAAAAAGTAGCCAATATGCTATTCCAGACTTTAATCTATTTCTGTGCTAAATTTCATTCAGATCCGTTCAGCCATTCTGGTGTGATTTCAAAAATTAAAACAAATCTATCCCACGGGAACCATACATTTTACCGGGATAAAAAGTAGCCAATATGCTATTCCAGACTTAAATCTATCTCTGTGCTAATTTTCATTCAGATGAGTTCAGCCATTCCGGTCTGATTTCAAAAATTAAAACAAATCTTACCCATGGGAACCATACATTTTACCGGGATAAAAAGTAGCCAATATGCTATTCCAGACTATAATCTTTCTTTGTGCTAATTTTCATTCAGATGAGTTCAGCCATTCTGGTGTGATTTCAAAAATTAAAACAAATCCATCCCACATGAACCATACATTTTACCGGGATAAAAAGTAGATAATATGCTATTCCAGACTTAAATCTATCTCTGTGCTAAATTTCATTCAGATCCGTTCAGCCATTCTGGTGTGATTTCAAAAATAAAACAAATCTATCCCACGGGAACCATACATTTTGCCGGGATAAAAAGTAGCCAATATGCTATTCCAGACTATAATCTATCTTTGTGCTAATTTTCATTCAGATGAGTTCAGCCATCCTGGTGTGATTTCAAAAATTAAAACAAATCTATCCCACGGGAACCATACATTTTACCGGGATCAAAAGGAGCCAATATGCTATTCCAGACTTTAATCTATCTCTGTGCTAAATTTCATCCAGATCCGTTCAGCCATTCTGGTGTGATTTCAAAAATTAAAACAAATCTATCCCACGGGAACCATACATTTTACCGGGTTAAAAAATAGCCTATCTGCTATTCCAAACTATAAGCCATCTCTGTGCCAAATTTTATCCAGATCCGTTCAGCCGTTCTGGCGTGAGTTAGCAACAAACATCCAAACATCCAAACATCGTAACTTTCACATCTATATATATAAAAATGAATTGGTGTCTGTTTGTACGCGCCTAACTCCGATGAATATCATCCAATTTGCATGGGGATTTTTTTGTTGGGTTTGTATTAAACCAGGTAAACGAATAGCGGAGCCGAATTTTTCAAATTTCGAACGGTATTTTTTAAAAATCGTTAAAATACAAAATTGCGGAACAAATATCAACAGATTATGAATTTGTTCTTTGTACAAGCATAACTTGGCTAAATATTATCCGATTTGCATGAGGATTTTTTTGTTGGATTAGTTTTCAACCAGGTAAACACACAACGGAGCCGGTTTTTTTTTTTTAATTTTTTTTTTTTTTCACTTGCAAAAGCAAACGAGTTTCTTCTCCACCTGTGCAAATGACCCGTTCGCCAGAGCTGCTCTACTCGGAAATGCCTCGCTATTATATTTGAAATGCGCCGTACAAAAAATTTCAACGTCGAAAACAAAGGCAAGCTGTTGCCGGATATGCGGATGTGTATTAAACTGATGCGCTTGGTCGTATCTATGCTGTTCATCCAGAAAATGACGACTGCTTCTGTCTGCGATTGCTTTTGGTCAATGTGCCTGGTCAAACTTCGTACGAGAACCTGCGGACTGTTGATGGTGTGCTGTGTGCCACATTTAGAGAAGCCTGTCAGCGGATGAATTTGTTTGCCAACGACAATCATTGGGACGCAACACTTTCTCACAAAACGTTTCTCCTTTCGTTGATTTTTACTTCAATTCGGTCAAGATCCGACATAGCGCTTGCGATTGCCTCTTCTCGAATAGCGGCCACGTTGTTGGAAGGTGGTTGCTTAGCACATTCAGCGTTAAAATTGACACTGAATCTGCAGTTGAATGACGAACCAACATGCAATATTCCAAGAAATTCTGCTATGGCACAAGTGTTGAAAACTTTCAAAATTATCATCTGGGATGAATGAACAATGGCACACAAGAGAACATTGGAGGCTCTTGATCGAACAATGAAAGATCTACGGAACAATATAAGACGCATTGGAGGAGCAATGATATTGCTAGCCGGTGATTTTCGTCAAATTTTACCAGTAATCCCGCGATCAACGAATGCAGATGAACTCAACGCTTGCCTAAAATTATTGTTTTTCTGGCTATACGTAAAGAAGCTGCAGTTGACGACGAACATGCGAGTTGCGTTGCAGAACGATACATCAGCCGATGATTTTGCAAAAAAACAATTGGCAATTATTGGAAATGGTCGAATTACCGTTGATGCTGCAACTGGCCTGATTTCGTTCCCGCTGAATTGTGAATTCACATCATAGAAGGAAGAACTCATCAGCAAAGTGTTCCCTAACATCGGTCACAAAGATCTAAGACCCATAAGCCTATCATCATTCCTTCTGAAAACCTTAGAACGTCTGATTGATATATATTTACGCAATAACATTGATACTAAACTTTTGTCGATGTCTCAACATGCTTACTGCAAAGGGAAATCGGTAGAAACTGCGCTACATTCACTTGTCCGCACTATCGAATACTCCCTCCATCACAAGGAATACACAATGGTGGCTTTCCTCGATATAGAAGGCGCTTTTAACAACGTCGACACATCTGCAATCGCTAATGCACTCTCAGGTCTGAAGGTAGATGGCTCACTTGGTAAACTGATCGACCAAATGCTGATAAGTAGGGTGATCAACTCAAAACTGGGTGTAACATCCGCAAGACGATCTGTTAGTAGAGGTACGCCACAAGGTGGTGTCCTATCTCCACTCCTTTGGAATTTAGTGGTAAATGAACTGTTAAATATACTGGAAGAGGGGGGATTCAATGTGATTGCCTATGCGGATGACATTGCTATAGCCGTTTCAGGAAAGCATCTCAGCACCTTATGTGAACTTCTTCAATCTGCACTCAATAAGCTCACAAATTGGGCAAGTCGTTGTGGACTAGGTGTTAACCCCCACAAAACTGAACTTGTCCTCTTTTCAAGGAAATATAAAATTCCACACGTCGACCCTCCATCTATTAATGGTATAAGTCTTATATTCTCTGACGAAGCAAAATACTTGGGTCTTATTTTGGACAAGAAATTAAGCTGGAAACCCAATATACAAGAAAGAGTAAGGAAAGCCACAGTAGCCCTTTTCTCTTGCAAAAAAGCCATCGGCAATAAATGGGGTTTAGAGCCCCATGTTATGCATTGGCTATACACATCGGTGATAAGACCGATTCTCACTTACGGGGTGGTCGTCTGGTGGCCTGCCCTAGACACAGCGTCGAATAGTGCTAAGCTCAGTAAAGTCCAACGTACCGCCTGCCTGTGTATAGGTGGTGCGCTGCGCACTACTCCCTCTGCAGCGCTAGAAATACTATTCAACCTGCTACCCCTAGATATTTTCAGCAAGCAAATCGCTGCTTGCTCAGCAATTCGCCTGAAGGCGATCTCTATATGGAAAAATAATAATTATGGCCATGCTAACATACTGAACACCTTCAGTATTCCCCAAAGTAACATAGACTACTCCACATCCCAACTTCATTTTGATAAAAACTTCCAGGTAAGCATACCCTCTAGATCACTCTGGGAGGAAAATGCCTTCCAGGACGACGATCAAATTCAGTTTTTTACCGATGGGTCGAAAACAAATGATGGGGTGGGGGGAGGTGTATACTCTAATAGACTAAATCTTAGTCTCTCCTTCCGTCTACCAAACCATTGTAGCGTGTTCCAGGCGGAACTAATGGCAATTAAGGAGGTTTTATCTTGGCTTAAAGAAAACGTGGTATCTTCTAAGGATATCATCATTTTCTCTGATAGCCAAGCCGCGCTGAGGTCCCTGGATTCCATCTCCTATAACTCTAAAACAGCTCTCGACTGTCGATCATCTCTTAGAGAGATGACGGAACAGTTTAACATTCACCTCTGCTGGGTGCCGGGGCACAGAGATATTCCAGGGAACTGTAAGGCCGACGAACTTGCCAAAAACGGAACAACACTACCTATATTAACTGAACACAGTTACCTGGGTATTCCCATCGCTACATGTAAACTTTTGCTAAGGCAAGAAGCTATGGATAGAACTAATCTTAGGTGGACAAGTGGCAACACATGTCTAGCGACAAAACGGATTTGGCCAAAGCTGGATTCGAATCGCTCTAAGACTTTGATCTCTCTGAGCAGACGGCACATTAGCTCCATTATAGGTGTCATTACAGGACACTGCCTCATAGGTAGACACGCCATAAGACTTAGCGTGTTCGCAAACGACTTTTGCAGAAGTTGTATGGACGAAAAAGAGGAAGAGACAATTGCCCATCTTCTTTGTACATGCCCTGCACTAGCTCACAAAAGGAAACTCCATCTGGGAGCATACTTCTTCAACGATAGTAGTGATCTGTCTAACGTGGACACTAACACTCTTTTAAAATTCATTAGAAGCACAAACTGGTTCTGAGTTACTAGGGGGAAACACCCCAAACTCGTGGTATCACAACGGTCCTCTTATGGACTAAGTGTGTTGGTCTTTTCAGCCAACAGCCACTTTAACCTAACCTAACCTAACCTATCGGTCACAATTATTTGAACCACGATTGGCTCAGTGAACGCGCGATATTAGGTGCGGAAAATAAGGACGTTGATGATTTGAATTTCATCATTCAAAATAAAATCGCAGCTCCACTGCATTCGTTCAAATCGGTGGATCGCATAACAAATGATGACGAAGCAACAAACTATCCAATTGAATTTTTGAATTCGTTGGATGTTCCCGGTCTATACCACCACACAATTTGCAACTGAAAGTCGGCTCTGTCATCATAATGCTGCGCAATCTGAACCAACCAAAACTATGTAATGGAACTAAGTTGACAGTGAAGAAACTCATGAACAACGTCATCCAAGCGACAATAATCAAAGGCAAATTCAAAGGCGAAGAAGTTCTCATTCCAAGAATTCCTTTGTTACCAACCGACTTGCCATTCGAGTTTAAGCGGATTCAGTTTCCCGTTCGACCCGCATTCGCCATGACAATTAACAAATCGCAAGGCCAATCGTTGCAAAAGTGTGGCCTTAATCTTGAATTCCCTTGCTTTTCACATGGACAACTGTACGTGGCGTGTTCGCGTGTCCGAAAGCAATCTGCATTTTTTGTTTATGCACCGGACAAAAAAACAAACAACGTTGTTTATCACAAAGCGTTGCAGTGACCTTATCATTTCTGTTTAAATAAAAATAATTTTAATCAATTTAATATCAATTGTTTAATTCTTTCTTAAGAGAGGCTCGACTTTCGCAAGGGACATTTAGTCAATTTAAGGCGGAACGAAGTTCGCCGGGTCAGCTAGTTTATAATATTAGTAAGATTAATAATAATAAATAATAAATTAAAAAACTATATAGCAAGGGAAACTTAAGGTAAGACCGCTCATAGCGACACTGCCCTTCAGCGGAACTTCGCTTCATTTTATGAGATTGGGCACTTCTAATTAGGTACGTCCGTTTTCATTTGGCATGCGATACGTCTCTGGCTGCGTTTTTCTATTGTGTTCCAGCAGTAATACGATTGAACCCATTTGGATTCGCAAACGAACTTCAAATACGGATCCGTAAAACGACGTTTGTCCATTCCATTAAGTATGGATATTAGAATTCCCACGGACTAATTTGCACAGAGAGGGAGAGAGAGAGAGCGCACCCCGCATAGCGAAATATGATCCCAAAACGGATTTAAAAAAAAAAAAATATCGCGTTTGCAAATAAATGCAACAAGGCGATTTATTTGAAAAAGGTAAAAATTAAAATGAATAAAAGTGATTATTAACTTTTATTCATTTCAAAGTTTACCTTTTTATATCTTTATTCTCTCAATTTTACTTTAATTCTATAAGCATGATTTCTTTAACTTAGACCAAAAAGTAAAATGTCTAACTCTAAACATGATCATCTGCAAGCAGTGCATACTGCATACATGAAATGCTTCTGCTCTCTCTTTCTAATAGCGAGTTTCATTGTCAAAAGTTTTGACCTTTTTCACTTTTGAGAGTTTCATTCATTCAAAAAGTGCAATTCTAGATCGATTCTCAACACGAAAGAATGCATCTCTGATGGGTTGGGAGAATCGATCTGAATACTTTTCTGTCAAACGTCAGATGAGAAATAATTTGTTATTTTTTGTTGTTTGTTGTGAAATTGTGTCAGTCTGTGATAAATATAACAAAAATAAACAAATAATAAACGAAGAACTGAATATGTACTTTAATTATCCAATTAATTATCAATTATCTAATGATTACTTTTTCCAATGACCAAAAAGACAAAAATCAAATGACAAAAAGTCAAATTCAAATTGACATGGATACCCAAAACAAGTTTCATTCAAAAGGGCAATTCTCTATTTTGAGAACAATTCTTCCAAATTTGAATGAAACTCGCATAAATCTATTTAAAAAAAAAACCGAAGCGAGTTCGCAAATGACTCATTAATTTTGCTTGAACGTGACAAAGCCAAAAACATAAAAAAATGACATAAATGCATACATATATGCTATGACACTCATCACCAACGAGGTTGATTATATTATTTCCAGTAAATCCAAGATGTTTCAGTAAGTACCGTTATTTATTTTTTTAAAGGGTGTTTCAAAAAACTACACACTTTGGTTGCTTTAACTAAAATAGTCATTGTGGCAAAAATATAAGAACTATATGACTGAAGATATTTTAAACCGTGTAAAAATAGCGGCAGCATGTCCGAACAAAGATTTCACACCGGAGATGTACAGTGAAGTATTGGTAATACTCGAAGATTTGTGTATTTTGATTTCGAACTTTTCGCTCAACCACTATGGTCTGCCATCGCCTGATCGCCCAGCCAATGACTTAGTGAACACGGATATTCAACGAGAACAACAATATTACGAAGTTGGCTTAACTTCGATTATTGCCATTATTGACAGCTGTACAAAGAATTATTTACGATGGAATTATGTTCGCTGTAGATGCAAAACAAGGTGGTTTTCTTTTCTTAGGCGCACCTGGTGGGACCGGTAAGAAGTTTTTAGTGTCATTAATACTTGCAAAGATACGGTCACAAAAAAATTGCATTAGCTATTGCATCCTCCGGCATTGCTGCCACTTTGTTAGATGGTGGGCGAACAGCGCATTCTGCACTAAAGCTGCCATTAGATATTCACAACAATCCAAACGCTATGTGTTATATCAAAAAAAGAACTCAATGGCTGCAGTATTACAAAAATGTTCAATTGTTGTTTGGGATGAGTCCACTATGAGTCACAAACATTCTCTCGAGGCATTTCACAGAACCATGCAAGATTTAAACAGCAATAACCGACTTTTTGGTGGTGTTGTTTTTTTTTTCAAATCAACTACTTGATATTGGAAACGGTAAAATTGAATTGCATCAAAATACGCAATTTATCAAATTACCAGATAGTTTCTGCTCTGTTGTTAATTCAAAAACCGAACTTATTGACAGTGTATTCCCAGATATTATCAATAATTACTTAGATCATAATTGACTCAGTAATCGTGCGATTTTAGCAGCAAGAAATGTCGATGTTGACGTTATTAACTGTCAAATACAAAATTTACTGCCTTGTGATTTGATGACTTTTAAGTCAATTGACACTATTGTTGATGAAAATGAGATCGTCAATTTTCCAATCGAATTCTTAGATTCTCTGGATATGCCAGGAATGCCGCCACACAAGTTTTGTCTTAAAATTGGTTCTTCATTCATTCTTTTGTGCAACTTAAATCCACCAAAATTATGCAACGGTACACGATTAGTCATCAAAAGAATTACCGGAAACATACTTGAAGCAAATATATTGACTGGACTGGAAAGTTCAAAGGAGAAGTTGTCCTGTTACATAGAATAGCCATGATACCGTCCCAATCTACAATACCTTTCAAAAGGCTACAATTCCCGATTCGTTTGGCTTTCGCGATGACGATAAATAAATCGCAAGGGCAGACAATGACGATTTGTGGCTTGGACTTGGAGAATCCGTGTTTCTCCCACGGACAGCTTTATGTTGCATGCTCACGTGTTGGAAAACCGTCAAATTTATTTGTGTTAGCGAAGGATAGATTAACAAGAAACATTGTTCATCATTTAGTTCTAAATTAATATTTGTTAAATCACAATAAAATTAAAAATAAATTTAACATTTTTTATTCATTAAAACTTACATATCTTGAAATTTTTATCATTCCTTACCAATAACTTCCTTAATCATACCAATCTTATATCCAATAATTAAAAGCAATACAATAAAGCCGCAGCAAAGCGCGGCCGGGTCAGCTAGTAGGTACTATAAGGCAAGTTATGCATTCGTAAGAAAAAGAATTATTTTGACAATCAAACATAACATTACGATGATAGAGAAGCCTAAAAAAGTGGGTCCGACAATTCTGTCTGTCTGTCTGTCTGTCCGTATGTCTGTCTGTATAGTTACCTAAAGCCTAAGCGGCTGGACCGATTTGCTTCAAACTTGGTACATAGTATTATTATGACGTCCTACAGAGGGGTTTTTGGAATTAGCATTCTAGCTTCAAAACTAATGGTACCTGCCATACGATTTTTTGTGAAAAATGAATTTTTCTCAAAAACGGCTCCTACGATTTTGATAAACTTTCTGAATTATGTTTTCTGTGCAAACTTTATGTTTTGGTTGAAATAGATTTTTCAAGAAAAGTCTTATAACGGTACCTTCCATAAGACCGGTTTTTTGAAATCCGATTGTCTCGTAAGCCACTTGACGGATTTTGAAATAATTTAAATTCTTAAATTCTTTAAAAAAAGTTTTTTTGATTTTTTTTTAAAAAGTTTCAATTTTTTTTTTTAATTTTTGTTTTTTCCAAAAACGGTTTAATCTACATTTTTTAAATTTTATTTTTCTGATAAAAACTACAAAGTGCTAGAAGTTGGCATACTCAAAAAAAATTTGGAATATATTTTCGAAAAGTTTTTCAAAAAAAAACTGTTTTTTGATAAAACTGGCCGAACGATGTTGAAAAAATTTTTAGTAAAAATTCAAAATCGTAAAAGAAACCTGATGGCTTACTTCATTTTCTCCAAAAAACGTTTTAGGTATTGATTTTTAAGTGATTTATTTTTTCCCCAAAATCTCAAGCACCCAAGACCATTTTAACACATTAGAGCAAGTCCGTACGACCCAGTCGTGTACTTTATTTTCTTGCGTTCTACGGCAAAAGCGTTACAGAGTTTTTTGTATAACGTTAAATTTACTACAATTTTGCTAATACAAAAATCTTTGTATGTCAATTTGTTAACGAGATAAGGCGCTTCAAAAAACAGGTCATTTCTTTCTTTCTTTCTTTTAATGATTATTCGGGTATATACGAAGAAATATAATGGAATTCTGCATTTCTTGACATTGCTGTTTTTCGAAACACTATGTTTTCGTTAAGAATTGACATACAACAACATTTGAACTATTGAAATTGAAAGAAATTTAACGTTCTACAAAAAACTCCATTTTTTCCGTAGGAGCAATGTCAAACATTTTGCAGTCCCACCCTCCTCTTCTTTTTCCATTTTTTGGCAAAAAATATTGACATACAACAATTTTTTACCATCCAAATTAGGAAAGTAAAGTAGGAAATTTAACGTTCTACAAAAAATTAGAATGAATTTTTCCTGTAAGAAGTAAAGAAAAAAACTTATTAAGGAAAAACTATAGCAAGGTCAAACATTTTGCATTTCCACCTCCCTCCTCTTTTTCCATTTCTTCGTAAAGAATTGACAAACAACAATTTTTGAATCATTAAAATTGTAGGAAATTTAATGCTCTACAAAAAATTCCATCACGTTTCTTTCGTAAGACGTAAGGAAAAAAAAATTCTTGAGGGAAAACCGGAGCAAGGTCGAAAAATTGGCAGCTCCACCCACCTCCTCTTTACCAATTTCTTTGTAAAGAATTGACATACAACAATTTTCGAACCATTGAAATTGTGGGAAAATTAACACTCTACAAAAATGTAGGGTTAGCTTTTGCAGTAGGACTTAAGGAAAATAAAGTGCACGACTGGGTCGTACGAACTTGCTATAATGTGCTAAAATGGTCTTGGGGCTTGAGATTTTCGGAAAAAGGCATTGCAAAAATCATATGAAATTTTATTAATCACTTAAAAATCAATAGTTAAAACGTTTTTTGGAGAAAATGAAGTAAGCCATCAGATTTCTTTTGTTCTTTTAAATTTTAAGGAAATTTTTTTTTCAAAATCGTTCGACCAGTTTTCTCAAAAAACGGTTTTTTTTGAAAAACTTTTCGAAAACATATTCCAATTTTTTTTTGAGTATGCCAACTTCTAGAACTTTGTAGTTTTTATCAGATAAATAAAATTGAAAAAAAATTGATTAGATCGTTTTTGGAAAAAACAAAAAAATAAAAAAAAAATTAAACTTTTTTAACAAATTCAAAAAAACTTTTTTTGAAAAATTCAAAATTTTTTATTATTTCGTTTATAAAAGGGCTTCCACATTAAAAATTTCATCGAAATTCGTCAAGTGGCTTACGAGAAAATTGGATTTCAAAAAACCGGTCCTATGGGAGGTACCGTTATAAGACTTTTCCTGAAAAATCTATTCTAACCAAAACATGAAGTTTGCACAGAAAACATTATTCAGAAAGTTTTATCAAAATCGTAGGAGCCGTTTTCGAGAAAAATTAATTTTTCACTAAAAATCGTATGGCAGGTACCATTAGTTTTAAAGCTAGAATGCTAATTCCAAAAACCCCTCTGTAGGACGTCATAATAATACTATCTACCAAGTTTGAAGCAAATCGGTTCAGCCGTTTAGGCTGTAGGTGCCGATACAGACAGACGGACAGACAGACAGACAGACAGACAGAATTGTCGGACCTACTTTTTTCGACTTCTCTATCATCGTAATGTTATGTTTGATTGTCAAAAAAAATTTTTTTTACGAATGCATAACTTGCCTTATAGTACCTATAATCGCAAGTAAAACGTAAATGAGGAAAAAACCAGAGCAAGGTCGAAAATTTTGCAGTTCCCCCTCTTTTTCGTAGGTCGTACATACTAATGAAATGACATACAACAATTTGTGTACCAACGAAATTGTAGTAAATTTAACGTTCTACAAAAAATTCGGGATGACAATAATAACGTGTATGGCCTGACACCTGCTGGGAAAGCGGGGATGGTTTGTTGGGTGTAGAAAGTTGGTGATTTTAACGAGGAACCATAATAACAAAAAAAAAATCATGAATATTTTAGTATTTCCGAAAAATAAGGCCAAATTCTTAATTTTTTGACATTTTTTGGCGAATTTTGAAAAATTGCCTGTTTTTTGAAACGCCATATCTCGGTAAAAAATTGACATACAAAGATGTTTGTATTAACAAAATTGCAAGAAAATGTATGCTCTACAAAAAAATAAATTATGTTTTTGCTATAGGACGTAAGAAAAAAAAGTTATTGAGGGAAAACCGGAGCAACGTCGAAAAATTTTCAGTTCCCCCCCCCCTCCCACTTTTAGCATAGGGCCCTCGAGGTCAAAAGCTTAGCAAAATGTTAGTTTACTATCCTCGAACAAAACCTCCAAGTTTCATTAACTTTTGACCTTTTTCCACCTAAAAGTACCTGTCGACTGGACTAGTCGTCGTTTTGCGGAAAACGAGTAAATGCTCGTTTATGGTTTGGTATAAATTGGCTATTACTCAAGAGATTAGAAGTATGGAGTGAATGCATCTGAAGATCGCTTATTGCAAGAGGTATCCCCGAGAAACTTTTCGCTGATATTAAAGAGCCCTAAAACAACGCAAGGTTTTTCGTTCTGCACAATGGAAAGCTTTCCGAATCCTTTGACGTACGTTAAAACGTGAGACAATAAGATGTCTTGTCACCAATTCTATTCTTGTAGGAAATTAACGGTGTGATGATTGCCACGGTGGGTACAATTGAAAAACAGTTTATCCAATGGAGACCATTTGACAAACTTAGTCAAAAAGATTATGCTGAAGATATACACTGCCCGACAGCCGATTAGCGCCCCCTATGTTTCTTGTTTTTGGAGCTTGAAGCAATGTTCGAAAGTTCTACCAAAGGGTAAAACAATCTTCTAAGGGTTACAAAGCCCGAGCGGGAACATGTAGAGACGGGGGTAGAAAGATACACAGTCGGTGCTGAGAATTTGGAAAGAACACTTCTGCAGACTGTTAAACGGCGAAGACAACCAACTAGTCGCTGTCAGGCAGAATGATCCATTCGATTTGGATGATGATGAAGAAAATGAAAGTATGCCTGACGAACGGAACCTCAGCATTGTGTGCCCTATCCACAAGAAAGGAGATACTCTAAACTGCGCCAACTACAGAGGTATAAGTCTCCTAAATGTCGCATATAAAATCTTGTCGGCCATTCTGTGTGAACGTCTGAACCCCTTCGCACGTGAACTGATTGGCCGTTATCAGTGTGGTTTCAGGCCCGGAAAGTCAACCGTCGACCAAATTTTCACACTTCAGCAAATGGAAAAGACCCAAGAATTTCAGATCGATACTCACCACCTCTTTATCGATTCTAAAGTCGCCTATGACAGCGTCAATAAGAACGAGCTATACAGAGACATGTTACGTCTTGGCATCCCTACTAAACTCGTTCGATTGTGCAGGATGACTTTAGAGAAGTTGCGCTGCTCCGTCAAGGTTTATAAGAACACCACCGACTCATTTAATGTCGAGAAAGGTTAACGACAGTGTGACGCGCTGTCATGTAACATCTTCAACATCATTCTTGAAGCAATCGTACGCAACTCGCATGTCAACACCAGCGGTACGATTTTTTTTAAATCCGTTCAATTACTTGGCTATGCTGATGATATTGACATTCTTGGAAGAACAAAGCGCGCTGTCAGTGGAGCATTCGCAAGTATTGAAGTGGAGGCGGCAAAAATGGGTCTGGCTGTAAATAAAGATAAAACAAAGTATATGCTGTCATCGGGTGTAGAAGATCATCACCGTAGGCTCGGATAAAACGTCACAATGGACAAATATAACTTTGAGGTTGTCAAGGACTTTGTCTATTTGGTTTCCACAATAACCTCTCAGAACAACAACAGTGAAGAGATCAGTCGAATAATCACTCTTGCCAATCGCTGTTTTTTCGGGCATCTTAGTAGCAAAGCCCTCTCTCTCTCAGTCCTGCTGTATGGGGCAGAAGCGTGGACACTGACACAATCGGATGAATACAGGCTGGGGTGCTTTGAGAGAAAGATTCTTCGGGTGATATTCGGTCCTGTATGTATCAATGGAGTATGGAGGAGAAGATTCAATGGCGAACTGTACGGGCTATACAGTGACATTGACTTGGTTAAGAAGCTGAAAATACAGCGGCTTAGATGGCTGGGCCATGTGGAGCGTATGGACGAAAATGGTCCTGCCCGACACGTGTCTTTAATTCCAAACCGGAGGGCCGACGCAGTTCTGGAAGACCCTGGTGGCGCGATCAAGTAGAACGACCTCAACCAACTTGGTGTGCTCAACTGGAGGCCACTTGGTAGGGACCGGCCTAGCTGGCGAGGGTTGTTGGTTGAGGCCGTGGTCCACAATGGACTGTCTGCGATACCTTAAGTAAGAAAGTAAGTAATAGAGGAATATCTTTTTTAAATTCATCCATGAAGTTGTCTTGCAGTATGTTGTTTCAAAGACTTACGTCCTGGACTAATCATAACTCAAAACTCAGTGAGCTTCAAGCTGGATTCCGTTTTGGGTACTCGACGACAGACCAAGTATTTCTCTTGTTAAACATTGCGGAAACATATCTTCACCGTGGAAAAAAACTCTATGCCTTTTTTGTGGACTTTAAAGCTGTCTTCAGCAGTATCGATAGAGAAGCTTTATTTTTTAAACTTTCCATTTGTGGAGTCTCTTTCTAAATTATTTTTGTTTTGAAAGCTCTCTACGCTTAAGATTCTATGTGTCTGGGACGGTGAAAATCTATCTGATGATTTCAGGTCTTCAATGGGGCTAAAGCAAGCATGTGCTCTCAGTATCCTTTTATTCACTCTTTTTGTTGATGATTTAGTGGAATTCTTAGAGACATGTGTGCAAATTGCAGGTGAATGCATTCCAGCATTGTTATATACAGATGATATCGTTCTCTTATCAGAATCTCCGGAAGAACTTTTGTAAGGTAAGAAGAATACTGCAATATCTGGAACTTAATAGTAAACCTCAACAAATCAAACATTATGATTTTTAGAAAAGAAAGGGAAAGATATGCTAGCAACGAAAAATTGAACTTTTTAGGACAAGAAGTCAACGTCGTTAAAGAATTCAAATATCTCGGCAAGACTATCTCGAATAACCTTTGCTTAAAAAAACACGTCACGGCAAAACTTCAGGAGTCCAAAGCTGCCATATGTGTATCATGGAAGAAATGTATTGCAAACAAGTCGTTTCACCACTCTGAAAGATAAAAATTACGAGTATTTCAAGCTGTTTCCAAATCTATTTTGTTGTACGGTGCGCAAGTGTGGGGTATGATGATGTTGAAAAGTTACTTCGTTTCTTCTTAAAACGAGTTTTCACTCTTCCTTCAACGACACCTAATTACATGCTTCATATCGAAACTGGAGTTCCACCGATGTTTATAGATACACTTAAGATCCACTTCGATTATACAGGGTGATTCACGAGCGTTGTGCCAAAAAGCTAGAGCGTGTAGGGTGAGTCGAGACAAGAAAAAAATCGTATAGGAGGGGGGGTCTATTCCTCCCCGTTTAGCCAGGAGGGGCAATTTTCTGAAAAATTGACTTATTTTGTTAAAAAAAATATTAAAAATCAACGGCTTCGTTTACAATTCCGTGTTATACCTTTTTTGAAAACCAAAAACATCTTCTTTCATTTCGTTTTTAAATTAAATTGTTTTAACTAATAGTTCAAAAAACATAAATTTTCAAACTCAAAATTCTGAAAAAAAAATTTGAAAAAATAATTTTAAAACTAATTTTTTTCAAAATTTTACGTAATTAAGTATAATTTTTGTTCTCAGAATTCAACGCTCTTATTAATTTTTAATCCAACACTGAAAACCGTATGGCTCTACGACTTTTTGCTGCCAAGGTATTCAAAAATAACCGAACCTACTTCTTCACAAAAACAAGAAAACCTAGCCTTACAGGATGGCACAAGTGATGATTTAGCCAGTTTTTTCGTGTTTTTGTGAAGAAGTAGGTTCGGTTATTTTTGAATTCCTTGGCAACAAAAAGTCGTAAAGCCATACGGTTTCCAGTGTTGGATTAAAGATTAATAAGAGCGTTGAATTCTGAGAACAAAAATTATACTTAAATACGTAAAATTTTGAAAGAAATTAGTTTTAAAATATTTTTTCAAATTTTTTTTCAGAATTTTGAGTTTGAAAATTTATGTTTTTTGAACTATTAGTTAAAACAATTTAATTTAAAAACGAAATGAAAGAAGAAGTTTTTGGCTTTCCAAAAAGGTATAACACGGAATTTTAAACGAAGCCGTTGATTTTTAATATTTTTTTTTACAAAATAAGTCAATTTTTCAGAAAATTGCCCCTCCCGGCTAAACGGAGTTGAATAGACAACCCCCCCTCCCATACGATTTTTTTCTTGTCTCAACTTAACCTACACGCTCTAGCTTTTTGGCACAACGCTCGTGAATCACTCTGTATACTGAAAATACTGCAAATGGATTCTGATAGGCTACTTAAAAAAGTTTTAAAATGTCTCATTTCAAATAAACTGAATTTTGTAAGTTCATGGACGAGCTTATCTGATTCTTTGGGCGAATCGTTGGACCTAGATATGGAAGATGCTCAACACCTTAAACAGCAGTTTTACTCCCTTGTATCTAAACTTGACACAAAATATTGGGAGAACTTCATCAACCAGGCCAAAGATTCTCAGTATAGAGAGTATTATAGTCACCTCGAGTTTACTATAGGCGAGTCAAATTATTTCATTTCATATATTTGTAGGTATTATAGTCTTATATAATAAGATACAATATCTATTTGGGCAATATAAGCTTGATTATAAATATTAAATTATGTGTTCATAAGAAACAACAAAAAAGCTAATTATACAGATTTTTTTTTTTTTAATATAAGCAAAAATTAAAGTAAAGATAACGAATAAAAACCATCACTACATTAAAGTCTCGAAGTATTCCTTACCTTTCATCCCGAAAAGCCTAGTACAACCTCTCATCCATATTGATCTGGGAAGGGTGTTCCACAAACGTATGGCGTTTATAAAGAATTGGCGTTCAGATATTAAGTAAACGTAACGTGTTGGGACGATGTTAACTGATCTTAGAGAACGCGTTAGATAAATCTTATTATAAAGGTAAGGTGGCTGACGTGTTTGCAGAATATTGTTAAGAAGTTGTAGTGTTCTTAACTTAAAAAGATTTTCAAGAGACATGTTATATATTGATTTGGAAAATTGAGAAATATGATCAAACTTTCTTAATCCAAAGATATACCTCGCAATACTATTCTAGCAAAATAAAGTTTTCGCTTGTGTTCGTAATCACAATTGTTAAGCATAATGGGAAGGTGTAGTGTTTTTGCAAGTACAATTTGCGTTTTAAGGGTGTAATCTTATGAGTAGTCCACAGCATACGAAGCCCACCATAAACCTGCTCGATCGTTAATCTAATATGATGATTCCAAGAAAGTGTTTTTGTAAAAGTAATGCCTAAGTTCTTCACAGAATCAACAAATTAAATTTTCTGTCTGTTAAGATAAACTAAGTAGGATGTATCAATAGGCTTTCGTAAAAAAACCAAACATTTTGATTTAAGTGGGTTTATGGATAGTCCATTTTTCTGTGACCAAATGTGAATTTTATCTAGATCCTCATTTAGTTCGACTGAAGCGTTTTCGACCAAACCTAGGGGAAAGCTTTTCCTTATTTGAACATCGACTGCGTACATATCCACTTCAATATTTTGCAGACAATCAGGTAAATCATTTATATACATGGAAAACAAGAGATTAACCTTGTGGGACCCCTCTGCTCAACATGAGGAGTTCCGATACGAAACCGTTTAATACGACTGCCTGTGATCTACAATCAAAATATGATTTTTTAAGTTTTGCAGAGCAAACAGAAAAATTAAACTGTTTTATGAGTTTACTACAAACGACATTATGGTTGACAGTGTCAAATGCCTTAGAAAAGTCCAAAAGAACGAGAGAAGTAACATTGTTGCAGTCAAGAGCTTGCCTTATGTGTTCAACAACATTTATAAGTATTGTAGTACAGCTATGTTTTGCACGATAGCCAGATTGATTTTCGCATAATAAATTGTGGCGGCTTAGATACTTTCGTACTTGAGAGTTCACAATTTTTTCGAAGACCTTTGATAAAAATGGAAGAATTGCAATGGGTCGCAATTCGTTTTAATTTTTAGGAAGAGGTATAATCTTTGCTTGCTTACAAAGAGAAGGGAAAACATTGGACATGAGGATTGTATTAAAAAGTTGCGTCAGATGTTTTAGAATATATGGGAGGATAACTTTGATAAATACAGGATGAATTTCATCAAGCCCAACTGATTTTGATTTAATATTAATGCAATTTTCTAGTACATCTGCCTCATCCACTGGTAAAAAAGTGAAACGTGGAAAGAGGACTATATTCGGCTGACATACTCGTTGTTTCATCAATTACTTCTGGACAAGGAAGTGATACGAAATTTCTATTTAATTCATTGCAATCAACAAAAACAGGAGAGCTTTTTTGTTTAGGAACACCAATGTCTTTTAAATTTTTCCAGAGTTTGTGACCAGCTTGGTTGGGATCCAGTCGGGGGGCAAAGAAACGTCTCTTCGCTTCACGTATCTCACTTGTTACCTTATTTCTCAGCTGCTTCCAACTTATTTCCACAATAATCATTCCACAGATATGATTTCAACAATCGAGCCAGAGGGGAAATACTAAACCTAAACTTTGTTCCTCACAGACCGGATCTGCCTCTTGAATGTGGACTATGTAAGAGAAAATGTTCCACACTTTCTAGGATCATGCCCGGTACTACGGGAAATTCGACGTGATGTGTTCGATAAAAACCAACTGGATGCTGAAGAAGTTATAATTATTGTCAATGGCAATAAAAGCTGGGAAAAGCTTTATAGATTTGTCCGAACTGCGATGGCTTATAGAAATAGAATAAAAACAGAATGCTATTGATATATGTAGCTTTAAAAAATAAATATTCACTTTTTCTTCATTTAAACTTGCTTGTGCGAAATCTCAATGTGTAAATTAATAACTAATTTATTTAATTTTCTGTCAATCTGACCGATGGTTCCGAAAACCAGGTCGTAAAAGACTTGCAAACATTATAATTTATTGTAAACCTGAATTATCATATAAATAAAGTTAATTCTAATCAAAATCTAATCTGATATCAGCTAATCAAATAAAAATTTTGAAACGAGTTATTTTACAATGAAAGTTTATAAAATTATACTTGAAAATAAATGAAAGTAATATTGGTATCTCAATGAATAATATTTTAACAAAATTTTAAAGAATTGAATATGAAATTTGCGACATTTGGCTACTTTTTATCCTGGTAAAATGTATGGTTCCCGTGGGATAGATTTGTTTTAATTTTTGAAATCACACCAGAATGGCTGAACTCATCTGAATGAAATTTAGCACAGAGATAGATTATAGTCTGGAATATCATATTGGCTACTTTTTATCCCGGTAAAATGTATGGTTCCCGTGGGATAGATTTGTTTTAGTTTTTGAAATTACACAAGAATGGCTGAACTCATCTGAATGAAATTTAGCACAGAGATAGATTATAGTCTGGAATAGCATATTGGCTACTTTTTATCCCGGTAAAATGTATGGTTCCCGTGGGAAAGATTTGTTTTAATTTTTGAAATCACAATAGACTGGCTGAACGGATCTGAATGAAATTTAGCACAGAGATAGACTATAGTCTGGAATAGCATATTGGCTACTTTTTATCCCGGTAAAATGTATGGTTCCCGTGGGATAGATTTGTTTTAGTTTTCGAAATTACACAAAAATGGCTGAACTCATCTGAATGAAATTTAGCACAGAGATAGATTATAGTCTGGAATAGCATATTGGCTACTTTTTATCCCGATAAAATGTATGGTTCCCGTGGGATAGATTTGTTTTAATTTTTGAAATCACACCAGACTGGCTGAACGGATCTGAATGAAATTTAGCACAGTGATAGATTATAGTCTGGAATAGCATATTGGCTACTTTTTATCCCGGTAAAATGTAAGGTTCCCGTGGTATAGATTTGTTTTAGTTTTTGAAATTACACAAAAATGGCTGCACTCATCTAAATGAAATTTAGCACAGAGATAGATTATAGTCTGGAATAGCAAATTGGCTACTTTTTATCCCGGTTAAATGAATGGTTCCCGTGGGATAGATTTGTTTTAATTTTTGAAATCACACCAGATTGGATGAACGGATCTGAATGAAATTTAGCACAGAGATAGATTATAGTCTATTGCATATTGGCTACTTTTTATCCCGGTAAAATGTATGGTTCCCGTGGGAAATATTTGTTTTAAGTTTTGAAATCACAATAGACTGGCTGAACGGATCTGAATGAAATTTAGCACAGAGATAGATTATAGTCTTGAATAGCATATTGGCTACTTTTTATCCCGGTAAAATGTATGGTTCCCGTGCGATAGATTTGTTTTAATTTTTGAAATCACACCAGACTGGCTAAACGGATCTGACTGAAATTTAGCACAGTGATAGATTATAGTCTGGGATAGCATATTGGCTACTTTTTATCCCGGTAAAATGTAAGGTTCCCGTGGTATAGATTTGTTTTAGTTTTTGAAATTACACAAAAATGGCTGCACTCATCTAAATGAAATTTAGCACAGAGATAGATTATAGTCTGGAATAGCATATTAGCTACTTTTTATCCCGGTTAAATGTATGGTTCCCGTGTGATAGATTTGTTTTAATTTTTGAAATCACACCAGAATGGATGAACGGATCTGAATGAAATTTAGCACAGAGATAGATTATAGTCTATTGCATATTGGCTTCTTTTTATCCCGGTAAAATGTATGGTTCATGTGGGAAAGATTTGTTTTAATGTTTGAAATCACAATAGACTGGCTGAACGGATCTGAATTAAATTTAGCACAGAGATAGATTATAGTCTGGAATAGCATACTGGCTACTTTTTATCCCGGTAAAATGTATGCTTCCCGTGGGATAGATTAGTTTTAGTTTTTGAAATTACACAAGAATGGCTTAACTCATCTGAATGAAATTTTGCACAGAGATAGACTATAGTCTGGAATAGCATATTGGCTACTTTTTACTCCGGTAAAATGTATGGTTCCCGTGGGATAGATTTGTTTTAATTTTTGAAATCACACCAGAATGGCTGAACTCACCTGAATGAAATTTAGCACAGAGATAGATTATAGTCTTGAATAGCATATTGGCTACTTTTTATCCCGGTAAAATGTATGGTTCCCGTGGGATAGATTTGTTTTAATTTTTGAAATCACACCAGAATGGCTGAACGGATCTGAATGAAATTTAGGTTTCTTATAGGTTTCTTTTTATCACGGTTTAATGTAGGTATTAAATTTTAAAGCTATTAAGGAAGAAGAAGCTAGATTACGATATAGTCTACTTCTTGATCAGCTGAAACGCGAGCGAAGCCGCGGGTAAGGGCTAGTTTATTTATATAATCAAGTGAAAAAGTCTGCCATGCACTTTTTATTCCTTCAATAAGATCCGATTCAGTTGAGTATTGCATTCCAGACTCGAATGTCTTGCGTGCTAACCATCTTTTGTGATTACAGCAGCGGGCAAGTAAATAATTTTGAGCCACGCGTCCAATTTGCACGACTCTGCAGGCAAAATTAAAGAAAAAAACGTTGTAAAAGCATGCGTGCGGACTGTGCAAAGAATGATTTCTAATGCTGAACATTCAAAATGTCTATGAAAAAAAGAAAATCCACCTCTTAACCAACTTCGCAAGATGCAACGCCTCGATTTCTCGTTAAGAATTACTTGGGTTTGAAGAACACATTGTCGTGATAGGAAGAACAAAGCGAGCAGTAGCCAGCCCGTGCCTTCACTACCATGAAGTCAGCAGCAAAGTGAATATGACTGAAAATAAACGAGGACAAGACGAAGTATATGCTTTCATCAACGAAAGTCCAATCTTAGTCAGAACGTGACCATTGATAGGTATAACTTCGAGGTAGTCAATAAATTTGTCTACCTGGGTACTGCTGTAAGCACAGGCAACAACATCAGCGCTGAAATCAGATGTAGAATAACTTTTGCTGATAGTTGTTCCTTTGGGCTAAATAAGCAATTGAGGAATAATGCCCCATCGAGAAGAACTAAGGAGACACTGTACAGAGCCCTCATCATCCTGGTCCTGCTATTTTTTTTTTAATTTTCAATAAGTTTTTCTTCACTTATTCATTTCTTAAAACTATCTTAACGCTAGACAAAAAGCTCAAAAACAAGCTTGAATATCAACTAACTGTGACTTACTGGCCCTATCGGGCGCTCTTAGTTATCGCATATCCAACTTAAACTATGCATTTCAGCTTAAATCTAATTTATTTAATAGTAATTCAATATATTCAATATCTTATATATATCAGATTTTTAATTTTATATAAAACTTAGACTCTACCTTATAGCTATACTAAAACTAAAACTACTTAAGACTGCCTTAAAGTATTTATAACTAGAACAGCCACAGCAACGTGTTTTTTTTTTTTTTTTTTTTTGTAATTTTTTCTTTTTTTGTGTTCTTATTGTGTTTTTTTTGTGTGCCACCGCTACTGCTCTAACTTATACTACCTTAAACCTATGTACGTTATTCAGGGTGATAAACGTTGACCAACTTTCCCTATCCAACTCCGTCACTCAACCACCAGAAGTGCTCAGTTTGCTTTAATATATCCTTACGGTCCCGATTGGACACAGACCTACTGAACCGAACCGATCCACAGTCTTACGGCCAACGTGGTAGATTAACGGAACCGCCAATCCATCCTGTATCAGCCCTCGACTGTCTAGAAAGGGGAAAGCCTCGGGTGGAATGAAGCCGATTAAACATGCCCTTTCGAAATATTCATTATTGGGGTAGTAGATGAGTCCATTAGAAGAATTCATAGATCTCGCAACGTGACCGCAAATAAGCTTCAACAAGAAGTTATCTATCCTGTTAATGTTGGCCCCATTGTATAGGACTTCGTTGGAATAGTAGCATTTGTACTCCGACTCTTGTGTTCTATGTAATCCAAAGCAGGTCCTAAGGCACTGCCTCTCAAACACCCGAATCTTTTCCATTTGAGATGGGGCAACTTTGAACCACACAGGGCACCCATAGGCAATCGGACGGATGAGGGCCATGTAGCAAATCACCTTCACCCTGCTGTCAGACTAATACTATGTTTCCACCGGCCTGATTTAGCTAAATCACTTGATTTAGCTAAATCATTTAATAAATTATGTGATTTACCATACCTTTTCATGATTTAGATTTACGTGATTTAAGCTAGATTTATTTTAAATTACGTATCTGTCATCTCAAATCTACACAAAATAAAATCAAACATACTCTTTCTCTTCTCTCTCTTGATTCAGCACTTCATTCAGCCACAAAAAAATAGATTATTTCAAAACTGTCAAATTTTTAATTTAAATTGCTTGTGGTCGGTGAGTTTTTCGGTTAATTTATTGGTTATTTATATTTTAAAAATGAATTTATCTCTGTTAGAAATGCTAAACAAACTCAGAAAGATAAAAAACAGAATGAAAAGGGCCGATTTGGACGAGCTATTTTCCGGAAGCTTTGGCAGTAGAAGTTTGTGAAATTGAAATCAAGAAATATAACGTCAAAGATGACTAACATGTCAGGCTAAATCGGGTAATTGTTCGGTGTGACCGCCTTTCGTGATTTATAAATCATTTAGCTAAATCAGGCCGGTGTGGAGACATAGTATAACTCTTGCTAATCGCTGTTTCTTTGGGCTGAGTAAGCAATTAAGGATTAAAGCCCTTTCGAGAAGAACCAAAGTGACACTGTATAGAACACTCATCATCCTGGTCCTGCTATATGGTGCAGAAGCATGGACTCTTTCCCAATCGGATGAAAAGTCACTTGGAGTCTTCGAGAAAAAAGTTCTGCGTACGATTTATGGTCCTGTCTGTGTAAACCGTGAAAACAACATTTGGCGAAAAAGATACAACGGTGAACTGTACTTGCTCTACAGTGACATAAGCCTAGCCAGAAAAATTCGAGTTCAGCGACTAAGATGGTTGGGCAATGTAGAGCGAATGGACATCGACGCTCTAGCTCGTAAAGTCTTCAACGCCAAACCAGAGGGAGTCAGAAGCCAAGGTAGACCTCATCTTCGATGGAGCGACCAGGTAGAGGGAGACTTCCGACAACTTGGAGTGCAAAATTTGAGACGGCAGGCTAGAGATCGAGCCGGCTGGATGGGCATACTAACAAGTCCTAGGAGAACCACACTCTAGTGAAGCCATGTTACGAAGTTTTAGACCTCGAAGGCTATGTGGAGAATGAGTAGGGTGGGTGGGGTGGAACTGTAAAGTGTTCTACCTTGCAACGGTTTTTCCTCGGTAATTTTTATCTTTATGTCCTACAGCAAAAACATTTTCTTTTATAGTAGAACGTTAAATTTCCTACAATTTACTAAGTACAAAAATTGTTGTTTGAAATATATGGTATTTTTTCAGAATTTGCAAAAAAAAAACCAAAAAATGCAATTTATATTCTCTGATGTACACGAAAAATAAGCATAACTACATACAAATGGTTGCAACTTCATTTCATCATTTTTCGGGTATCTATAACACTATTTTTTGCCTAATAATATCCCCAAAGACATAATGCACATGGATGAAATCCACACCCAAACAATATTTCTTGCCAAAATCCCCATGAAATCCCCAGTGTCCGTGTACATCTAAATTATGTGCATTTAGTTTTCAGAAAAATGACATGAAATTATTTTATTGTGAATCTAACTAATAAGTGTTAACGATTAAATTTGTCTTTTCGTTTCATTTAAGACTCTATAATTCCTAATTTACTTACAAATTTCGAAAATGTATTTTTATTTTAATAAACATTACAAGCATTAAAAAAATTTTTATATTTACTCTGGATTACATTTCCTGCAATATGAATTAAACCAAATCGCGAGCGCGATTTAATCCCATGATTCACTACTTGAACATATTTGTTTTGGGGGATATTGGTTTGGGGATTTTCGGCTTGTAGATTTTCTCTTTGGGGATTTCGGGGATGGGGATTTTACTGTGGGGATTTTGCGTTTGGGGATTCCCGTTTGGGGCTTGTGTTTTGGGGCAAACGTTACTAACTCCTTTTTTTACATAGATTATAGAAGATGATAGATATTATTATAAACAGTATCTGGTGCATTATAAACTCAGATGCGTGTTAACATTGCAGAGTATACATTTTTATTGAGTTAGTGTACCTAACTGTGTTTTATTATTAGGTCTGTTTGTTTACCTCCGAAAACAGCCAATTTCTGCCGAATCCTGTTCGACAACTTACAAATTCGGTAGTTTTGGGCAGAAGAGAGCACTCACGAGAGAGAAAAACATTTCCCCTTCCTGCCGATTTTAGCCCAAGAAATTTCTTCGGGTAGAAATGTGAGTTCTGTCAAAACTAGAATTTGACAATTAAAAAAAAAAAAAAAAAAATTATCATTTGCGGTTTTGCGTTTCATCACGTGCATTTATTGAAATTCCTATTCCTATTCCTAAGGGCTTCCTCTACTAATGCTACCAAAACATCATCATGTTCTTCCTCTTCATCGGAATCTTCAAGAAGTCGACAAAGGACTTCATCTTCTTCTTCAACACATTCTAAAACGAATTTTAACTCTTCGGCACTTAATTTTTTCATTTTAAAAATTAAAATTACAAAAATCAGTAATCACGACAAAAACAACCGGGATAATAATTGTTTCTTTTTTACGTTTCTATTTTTGACGTTAAATTTAACAAATTTTTGTGTTCAACCCGTTCGTTTACTTTTTCACAAATTTTCTCTCATTGAGAGAATTTGAGAGAATTTCATCCCCACTCTTCAATATATGACAGACTTCCCATTTTAGCCCACAACAGTAAACAAACGAACCTATTTTGTTCAAAAGAAGTGAAGTTTGCAAACATAATCAAATATTCTAGTTGGAAGAACTTGCAGTCTTCTCTCGTTTGCCGTGCTCTTTGTTATTGTAAATTACGAATTACCTACCCAGGTACCTTACAAGCAAAAAAATAGGTAGTTTTTGAATTTACATTTTAATTAAGATAATCAAAGTTTAGTGCCAATTAACGTTGTTTCTTTGGGGTATGGTTTGTTTAGTTTTTTTTACCTCGATTTTTATTGTTTCGCCAAAGTGGTTTTGTTTTTTCGCTATTTCGCATTCCAGTTGTTAAATTTCTCGTTTGTTTTGTTTGTGTTTATTTCGAATAAAAAATCATTAGTCTTTGGCTTATATCGTTTTAAGTTCATTTCGCCTTTTATTATTTCGTTTTTTGATTATTTCGGTTCTAGTTCATTTCGATTTCGATTACTTCGCCATCGTTTGTTTCGTTACTGTTTTGTTTGTAAAGAGACCAAGAGCATTAAAATTCGCGCGAAACAAACAATGTCGAAAATATTTCACCCCAATTTGAAAAGTCTGTGCTCTTGAAATTACCAAAAAAAAAAAGAACTTTTGATGAAAAAGCTGTATCACAAGTAGCACAGCATTACTTAAAGAAGGATTTAAGAATTCTAAAGCGCTACTCTCATTCTTCTTTAAGAGGGATTTAAGTACATGTTAAGTACATAAAAGGCGCAAGTGGGCGGTCCGATAGAAGGAATTAAGAAGATAAATTGATTCTTAGAATGTTCTTTAAAAGGAATAACACACTTCTTAACTCAGTCTTTACTCCTTCTTAAATCGGTATTAAATTTAGTTTGCCCTTCAAAGTTTTCCTTACACCTTCTTAAATACGTATTAACTCCTTCTTAACTCCTTCTTAACACCTTCTTAACTCCGTCTTAGAAAAATAATTATTCATAACAACGTTAAAAAGTTTAAAAAATAAATTTATTTTATTTTTTGTCTTTTATCTCTTTTTTTCTGTATTTTTTTGCCCATATCATATTTTTGCTCTATTTTCTCTGTAAAGTAACATTAGTATTTTATAATTTTGTAAATTGTAACTGGATACCTTACCTGTTTTTTTTTCCGCCACCCGGATTCGAACTCGAGTCCTTTCGCATGCCGTCCGTGTACGCTACTCACTCAGCCAATTTCGATCATGTCAATGTCTGTCTCAAAAGCATAATTAAGCAAAAGAACGAACGGACTCGTTTTTCATATATATTATTATTGTAATTTGCTTTCTACTTTAAATACCTATAGGTGTGTAGGTACTTAATGTTTTTTTTTTTTATAGAAAAAATGTTTGTCGTCGTAAAACATAAATCCGCCATTGAAGCAATTCCAGCTGCTTGGGCTGTCTTTGACCAAGACACCCAAGATGAAACTATATATTGGCCGCGAAAAGGCCTTAAAGCCGTCCATACCGGATGTGAAGGACTCAACCGAATGGATGGTGGGAAAAGAAAGAGTCATTAAAAGAAATTTTGAGACGTGGGAAGAAGCAAATGCTGAGGCTGATCGGCTATTGAATACAGATAGTGCAAATTCTGGATCTAAAATGGAACATGAAAAGCGGTTCACCAGAAAAAATCGACACTCTGCGAATTTCGTCAATCAGAAATCTGTGCGATTTGGATTGCTTTTTGTCTAGAATAATGGCCTGATCTCTTTTTCTTTTTCCACAAATTAAATAAATTCGGTTCACTCATTTTTCTTTCACCAAAACCACAATATAAATGAAGCATGTATATATTTACAACAGACATCGTATAGCTATCGCTTTTTTTTTTATAATGCACTAGGGGATATGAATACCCTTATAATGATTTAACATGTGCGAGCAAGGAGAGGAGGAATAGAAAGATAGGAAAGAAAGGTGGCACAGTGGTTTGAGATTTTAGGTGATAATTATCTCAAGGAAATTCCACGGGTGGCATCCAGTTGAAACTTGGAAAATAAATAAAAATTCCTGCCCAGCCTGGGTTTGAACTCGCAGCTCTAAGGTTAAGCAACCAAGCATTACATCCACTGTACCATTGCCACCCGCTGGTGCAATGAATAATATCTAAAGGGTTTAAGAAGAATTTAAGAAGGATTTAAGACAGTTTAAAGAAGTTTCAAAAATGCCGATTAAATTCCATAAAAAAAAACATTTCAAAAAGGGTTAAAGAAGGACTTAAGACGGATGAAAGAAATATCGAAAATGCTGATTAAATTCTATAAAAAAAAAACTTTTCAAGGAGCATTTAAGAAGGATTAAAGAAGTATTTAAGACGGATTAAAGAAGTATCGAAAGTCCCGAATTAATTCCGTAAAAAAAAAATTTTAAGAACGATTTAAGAAGTATTTAAGACGGATTAAAGAAGTATCAAAAATGCCGATTTAATTCCACCAAAAAAAAACTTTTTAAGAAGGATTAAAGAAGGATTTAAGATGGATTAAAGAAGTATTGAAAACGCCGTACATAAATAAAAATTCAGAAGGATTTAAGACGGATTTAAGATGGACTAAAGAAGTGTTAAGCAAACAAACAAAAAAATTGATAAAAGAAACTCCGATTGAAGAAGGATTTAAGAATTCTATAAGTAGAACTAAACATACCATTTAAGTTTTTGGTGGTAATACCTAAAAAAGAAGAAATAAAGAAGGAATAAAGAAGACACAATTTGGCATACCTATTAAAAGAAGGAATAAAGTAGGAATTAAGAAATGACATACCGAAAATATACTGTTTTGTGCTACTTGTGATATGTACATTTGTACAAAATCTTTGGATTCCAACAGAATGTTAACAATTCACTTTAAAATTAACATTTTTCAACAAAAAAGAATTTATTTAAACGAAAATTCATCTACAAAAAAGAAATTGATATGCTTAAGAATTTAGTTCCAATTATTAACAACAATTATTACAAAACTAAAAAAACTTTTTAATGAATAAACTATGTTAGTAGGGTTTCATTATCATAACCGATTCCGATTGAACTCGAGCAGAATAAACTGCTATCAAAATAAACTGGAAACGAAAAAAACGTTATCGAGATAAGCTTTGCCTTAATGACGCTTTGCTCTTTTAACTGAAATGCATAATAACCAAAAAACGAAGTAAACTGTAATAAAGTGACAGTAAAGCGAAGTGATCGAAAGGCAAAGTAAAAGAAAAACTAAATAAGGTTTTGGGAACTAAACAAAAAATATAATGTATGAAAACGGAACAACTGATTTCGAATTGAAAAAAACGAAACAATAGGCACCCGTTTCTTTGATACCTATCCTCTGGTAAGTAATTTTTATTCGCTTAGATATTGGGAATTCGGAAAAAATCAATATGGGAAAATTTTAAATGAGCGGCTTCATTTTTGCTTCACTTGCTATAGAGAGTATTAGGAAAAACAGTTTAAAAATTTTGAGGAGAAATTTTACCAAGTTTATTGGCATATATAAAATGTACTAGCTGACCCCACGAAATTCGTCCCGTTAATTATTGGGCGAAAATAGACTAAAATCAATGATTAATTTAGCTGAATTATATTTGTTTTATTAAATTCCAATAACAAAAATTAAACATTGATTGTACTATTCAATTTATGGCTGCATAATACACAACATTTTTTGTTTTCTGCTTCGGAGTGTAGGTAAATGAAAAGTGAGGATAGTGTCCGAACTCAAGAATTACAATGATGGCCGAGTGTGAAAGCATTATGTTTCGTAATTTATGCAGCACACTTCCAGCGGCTGCTATTGATGTCACTTGTTTTGTTTTTTTTCTCCCTTTTTTTCCTCTTTTTTCCTATTTTGCTTTTTAAATTTAAATTTAAATTATTGTACTATGTTATGAATATCCTTGATCAGTATAGGGTTTCCGCAGTCGGTGGAGTTGATGAGAATCTTCGGTTTATGATAAGAGTTTTTAGTAAACAGAAAAAGGGTCTTCAAATCTGTCACATAAACGCACAAAGCTTGCATGGTAAAATTGATGAATTTAGAGATGTTTTTGAAAGGTCTTTGATTGACATTATCTGTGTAACTGAAACTTGGTTTTTGGAAATTAATGCTTTGTAGTTTTTGGGTGGTTACAGACTTTTTCGCGCTGATAGGATTGGTAGGGGAGGGGTTGGGCTACAATTTACGTGCGTAACGGTATCAACTGCAAAATAAATTGTAAGTCTAAATTGGGATGTGAGTTTGACTATATTTTTTTAGATGTCAGTGATGAGAGAACACTTTAAAAAACATTTCCTTGGTCCATCCAAAATTATAATTTGTGGGGACATGAACAGTAATCTTTTGGAGCAAACGTTTCTTAATGATGGTATGAGAACATTTAATTTATTTCCAGTGAACGACCAATGCTACACATTTTTCTAGAGATTCACAAACACTTCTTGATGTCTATTTTGTAAGTGCTATCGATGACGTCCTTTTGTACGACCAATTATCAGCAGCAGCCTTCTCAAAACATGATCTGCTCTTTCTGTCATTTAACTTTAAAGTCAAAAATACTTCAGCATCGTATGAATACAGGGATTTCAGAAATGTCGATTATGTGCTACTACTACTACTTCCTACTTACTTTCTGTCTTCTCCTGATGATCAAATTGACTTCCATAGTAATAATATTTCCGAATTACTCGATAATAATGTTCAACTTATATCTAGAACAATAAAGTATGGGAAAGCACGCTGGTTTACCAATAAAATTCGCATGCTTTCGTTGTTATGTGACCGAGCTTACAGTTAATGGAAACGATTTAGGCTGAAAATACATCTTAAAATGTACCGTAGGCTGCGGAACCAAGTAGGGGAGAGTGGGGCAAGACGGACCACTTAAGCTTTAGACACTCCTAAATTTTGTTCTATTCCTAAAAGTGAAGCAAATATTTTTTCAAATAATACTTTAACCTTTGAACTTCATCAAAGTATACAATCAAAATAGTTGATCAATTGTATTTCGAGATATACACAATTTTACAACCTTAAAATGAATGGGGCAAAACGAACGACTGATTTCATTTAACAATGCTATACAGGTATTTGGAATAAGGTACATACAAAAGCTAAGGTAAGTAGGTTGGGTTAAGACAAGAACAAAATCGTATGGCAGGGGGTCTACTATCCTCCGTATAGCCGGGAGGGGCAATTTTCTAAAAACATGATTTAAATTGAAAAAAAAAAAACATATTACAAAATAATGGTACCTCCAACAATGCCAAATCATACTTTTTTGTAAAGCAAAACATTTCTTCTTTTATTGCTACTTAAAATAACGTTATTTTGTGAACTGTTTTTTAAAAATTAACTTTCAAACTAAAAAAAAAATTTTTTAAATTAAAACTTAATTTTAAACTATTTTTTTTCAAAATTTTACGTTATTAAGTACCTTTTTTGCATTGAATGCATTTATTAGTTTTTAGTACAACACTAAAAACCGTATGGCTCTAGGACTTTTTGTTGCCAACCTATTTAAAAACAACCGAACCTACTTTTTCATAAAAACACGAACGAATTAGCTAAATGATCTCCGTGTGATGATAGTAAGGACTGGAAGTCTGTTTTGCCCCACTACGTGCTGGTTCCATTTGCCCCATAAGGAGTTTATTTACAAAAAATATATTGTTTTTCTTAATATTATTTATTTACGAGTACCTTTATTTCCAGCAGTTAAAGTAAACACTAACAATCAAAAACAAAACACAATGAACAAAACCTTCGGGATTCCATTTGCATATGGAATTTGCAACTGTGTGGACGTGTTTTTTATTTGGTCCTATAAAAAAAGTCTTATTTTTACACACCGGCTACCGTATCTAACAAGTTGTAACTTAAACACCAGTATTTTCACATTTCGAGTAATTTAAGTGCGTTTTTTATGCGAAAATAAATAAAAGAAATTGAATTTTAACAAACTAAATACTCGATCCGCTGAATCTTATAATATGTCAGCCAGTGCAGTTGCCAGAGCGGAAAGGAGAGTCAAGGAAAGTGAGGTAAAGGGGTCACCTGCTCTCTGCAGTAACATGAATTTGTCAGCTACCACTATTAATAAAAACACACTACCGCCGGGACGCAAAGGGCATATCACAAATACTAAGACAATGAACTCCTCCTCCTCCTCCTGCTCCTCCTTCTCATTTGGTTCATCTGCACCCACCAGCCAAAATAACTCTCGCATAGACTCACCTGCACTGCTAAACTTTGAAGTAACACTGACAGCAACATTTTCTCAGCTAATCTCCGAACTCGAAGGTAAACTTAAAAATCTAATCAGTGAATCCATAGCCTCTCTTGAAGACCGAGTAAAGCAGTGTGAGACTGAAATAGGGGAGCTGAAGGAGGGAAACAAAAACGTAAGAGGGGAACTTGCTGATTTTCAGCGCCAACAACGTCTCTGCGATGTGATAGTGAGAGGTATTCCTTACAAACAAAACGAGAATCCAATTGATATTGCTAAAAAGATCGCCGTTATGCTACGTCACGAACACACTGCCTACATCGATGCTTTTCGTTTGAGATCCAATCTGCATGTTAGCAACAACAACTACAGCAGAAGCTCATGCCCATTACTTATACGTTTATCTTCCCATGTGGAACAACGAGCATTCCTTTCTGCATTCTACAAGAACAAAGGTCTTACTCTTGCTGAACTTGAGAGATCTTCTCATGATGATGATGATGAGTCCAAAAGCTCCCATAAAATTTACATAAATGAAAGTCTAACATCTGTGAATAGTTCTCTGCTGCGTTACGCTAATCAACTGCGTAAAGAAGGCTTATTGTCATCAGTCAGAACGAGGAATGGTTTCGTCTATGTGAAAAAAAATTATGTAGATTCTGAAATTAAAATTACAACAACTACAACACTACCATAAAAGCTTAATGCCGGTGTCTACCGCTGTTTTTTCTTTGATGTCATCTGGAGCAGCTATATGAATCCTTATTATTATTATTTTTTATTGCATTACAATTATTTTTTCTTATTTAGTATATTCATCACTGACTTTTTGAATTCTAATACCTAATTCATTTTTATTATTCAATATCTATTTATATATTTTCTTACTACTACTAACTCCTACTTTCTTCTATTCTATTTTATCTTTTCTATTTGTGTTAAAATTGTTGTTGAAATTAAGATTCCTCAATCATATTTTTGCGAACAGTGCTTTAATTTGATTGTTTGTTTCTACGTTGAATAATGGTAACTGCGTCGAGGTCTGGTTTTGCTGATGAAATTGCAGTGCGGTCTGTTATTAAAATATTGTCCAATGCACAAGAAGGTTTAAAAATTTGCTACCTTAATGCTCGTAGCTTAAATTTAACAAAATTGGATTACATAAGTCATATCTTTATGGACTCGGGGGTTGACATTGTTTGCATCTGTGAGACTTGGCTGTGTTCTGAAAATTCAGTCAATCACTTATACGATATTCCAGGGTTTAAGCTCATTCGCAATGATAGGGTCACTGATACGACTGGTGGAGGAGTAGCAGTGTATTGCAGCACTTCATTCACACACAAAGTATTGAGGCAATTCGAAGGGAGTGTAGTAGAGTATCTTCTGTTAGAAGTCACGGATGGGATTACGAAATGCCTTGTTGGTATTTCTTACAACCCGAACCGCTGCCACTCTCCAGAACCATTATTTTCTGCATTGCAAGAGTTCACTGCACTTTATGAGCACATCATAATCTGTGGAGATCTCAATGCTGACCTTTTAAAATGTGATAGTAAAGCCCATCAATTACTTGATTTTGCTGCTGCTGCGGGGCTATCAATAGTAAATTCGTATGCTACCCACTTTTCTCCAAATGCCCCTCCTAGTCTTTTAGATGTCGTGATGGTCTCTAATCGGTCATATTTAATGCTTCAAGACCAGTTGTCTCTGGCGGGAATTTCTGACCACGACTTACTTTTCTGTACATATGGAATCGATATGTCTCGCTCTCCTTCTCCTTCATCATTTGAATTCAGAGATTATGCTTCAATTGATCACAGTGCCTTACAATTTGATGCTAGTTGTCTTCCATGGCGTAATTGCTATCAAGCTTCTAACGTAGACGAAAAAGTTAATCATATTCAAACTTTAGTATTGGAACTGTTTTATAGACATGTTCCTCTAAAAAGAGTTGCAATACGAAATAAAAAATGCCCCTGGTTTACTAGTGAGGTCAGTAACTCCATGAAAGTTCGTAATAAGCTCTACGCAAAGTGGAAACAACGACCATTAAGCCAAAACTGGGAAGATTTTTGCCGTGCTCGTAATTACTGTACCTTTGTTACACGCAGGGCAAAAAAAAGATATTTTCTTTCAAAACTTAGCATTGACTTGCCTTCAAAAAAATTATGGAGCAAATTACGTTCAATCGGTGTTGGAAAAAGGAAAGCTGCCCATAGCATCCCTGATGTAACCGAACTTAATGATGTTTTTTTAAATAATACTAATAGTAACACAAGTTTTACTGTTGTAGATCGACTGATATATGACGCTGATTTTGACTTTGACGTTGCTACGGAGGCGGAGGTTGACATTATTAATATTATTCGTTCTTTAAAATCGAATGCTATAGGTGAAGATGGTGTACCTCTTCGATTTATCAAGATGATTTTACCGCACATTATAAGCTGTATTACACACATTGTAAATTTTTGTATAACGTCTTCAAAATTTCCTGATAGTTGGAAACTAGCTAAAATCATCCCTGTGCCTAAGAAACCTCAGCCATCTATAGCAACAGATTACCGCCCCATTAGTATCCTGCCATGTCTGTCGAAGGTCTTGGAGAAGCTCCTTGCTCAACAAATGTCGGGTTATTTAGATCAACATAATTTGCTATCTCCCGTCCAGTCTGGTTTTCGAGCACGTCATAGTTGCTCTACCGCTATGATTAAAATTCTCGACGATATAAGAATAAACTATGATTTGGATCACTTAACTGTACTCTGTTTGCTTGACTTCTCCAAGGCCTTTGATAGGGTGGATCATGAAATATTATGCCAGAAGCTGAGGTTATACTTTGGCTTTAGCGAGAGATCTATCCGTCTACTACGCAGTTACCTGTTAAATCGTTTCCAAAGAGTTGTTTATGATGGAAAAACCTCTGATTTTAAAGTTGTGTTAGCTGGGGTACCTCAGGGATCAATTTTAGGACCGATTTTATTTTGTCTGTTCATAAACGATCTTCCTAGTGTTTGTTCAAATGTTTCTTTCCACCTTTACGCGGACGATGCCCAGGTTTACTTGTCACGCCCAATTGGACTGATTGAGGATCTCATTGCCAGAATAAATGAGGATCTGTTGAAAATTTATAACTGGTCAATTTCCAATGGGCTGAGTCTTAATTCTGAAAAATCTCAAATGATCCTTATATCCAAGAAGCAATATGATACCAATGATTTACCAACCGTACTATTAAATAATAGAAAAATAAAGTTTTATGACGTAGTTACGAACCTTGGTTTCAAGATAAATCGATCGCTCTCCGCAGTAGACCATACAAATTACGTGATAAGCCGAATTTATGCAGGCCTGCGAAAGCTTTGGTTATCTTCTAACTTTACCCCAGTGAACACTAAGCTAAGGCTTGTCAAAACCCTCTTTGTTCCCATTTTCGACAACTTAACTACGGTGTACTGCAAACTTGACTCCCACTCTCAACACAAACTACTTGTTGCGTTTAACGATGCAATAAGGTATGTTTATGGACTGCGTAGACACGATCATATATCGCATTACCACACGTCAGTACTCGGGTGCACTTTTCAACAGTTTCTTAACGTCAGATGTTGTCAATTTATGCACAGCCTTGTTAACAATAGATCTCCTGGATACCTATTCGACAAAATTCAATTTGCCCAATCCGTAAGAACACAAAATATTATAATACCCTGTTTTACTTACTTAAACTCTTCCCGCCTCTTCTTCATTCATTCTACCAGACTTTGGAACTCGCTTCCCACTACAGTTAAACAGATAATTAGCGCAAGCAAATTCAAAAAATCTGCATTACAGTATTTGTAAAACTTTACTCAACAACAACAATTTTCTTTTTCCCTCTATTTTCTCGTTTTACTATTTATTATTTATTCTTCTCACTTCTATCTCCTACTCTTCAAACTTTCTTAATTTCTTTTGTAATCTTCTATTCACTTTTTGTATTTATTGTTATATTGTAAGTATATCTTTTGGTTTATATAATTTCTATCTGCCACGTAAAATGTACCAATAACTTGTACTATAAAAGACTACGTCTTATTTGTACTCACCTATACTTAAATAAATTGAATTGAATTGAATTGATTATTAACCTGTGGTCTTGGGTGGGTTTTACAAATTGGAGTTTTTTTTTTTAAAGATAGGCCGTTTTCAAACTTTCATCATTTAAACCGCAACTAGCTTCAGTTTTTCAATGAAACTAAGGGATGTGTTGGGAAAGTAGGTTTCTTATTTATTCTAACTATTGAAAATAAGATGGAGTTAAAAACCATGGTAAAAATCGGTTTGGTTCTTCTTGCCCCACTCTCCCGAAGTTATCAAAATACGAACTGCAAAGGTTAATCTGTATAGAGAAAAACTTGATACTTCTATGAATAGTCGTCAGTCGAAGGTAATTTCTAAATAATGTAGATGACAAAATAGATGTAGATTCTCTGAACGACGACTTCGTCTCTTTGCCTTTTCACACCCTTTCTAAAAGTGCTTTAGTGCCTATTGCTTATTCTTTCCCACATCTTGGTTTTGGATTTACTTGTGTTAATTGCCTTGACATTGTTGAGAGTATATTATCTGTTAAGTCGAATGCAGTTGGAATCGATCAAATTCATCCCGTTTTTGTGATATCCATCTTACCGATTATCTTGCCCTACGTTACGCATATCTTCAATACCATTTTATCGAAAGGTTTGTTCAAAACGCAATGGAAACTAGCTTAAATACTGCCCATACCTAAAAGTGGAAGTTATATTTAATTCAGACCCGCCTCTATACTTCCTTATTTGTCTAAGGTATTTGAGAGGATTTTGAAGAAGCAGATCAATGACCACCTCCGTTCACAGAACATTTTTCTACCCAGCAACCAGGCTTCCGGAAGGACCATGATCACTTTACGTTCTTGGTTCTTCTAGATTTTTCCAAAGCATTTGGTTGACCATAATAATTTGTGTAATAATGTCAGGGATCGATTCTTGGACCTCTACTTTTTTCCTTACCTATATATTAATGAACTGCCCACGACGATGACAGGCTCATCAATACAGATGTACGCGGATGATGTTAAACTGTACAGAAGCTGTTCCCTTGGGTTAATTGAAGACTGCGGATCCACAATAAACGACGACCTCGCAAAAATATTCTGCTGGTCGACATGCAATGGGTTTTTCTAAACCCCTTAAAATCTAAATGTATTATCATCAGTAGAAAGGCCTTGAGCATGGACTATTTTCCTTCATTAAATGTGAATGGTTTACCCATTCAATACGTCTCTACAGCCAAAAGCCTAGGTATGTTGTTCAATGGAACATTGACGTGGGAGTCTCACATGAACTCGACTGTAGTTAAAGCTTATGGTGATCTCCCCTTGCTTTGGTCTTCACAGCAGGTTACTCCTTTAAAAACCCGTCTTTTACTTACTAAAACCTTAGTTTTACCTATTTTTATGTATGGATGTGAAGTATTTAGTCAGTGTGATGCAGCCAGTAAAAGAAAACTCAAAGTAGCCTTCAACAACATCGCTCGGAATATTTTTGGGTTACGTAGATTTGATCATATCTCTAGGTATTCAATATAAATATATAACATCTCATTGGACCACCTTATGCGTTTTCGTTCCCTTTTACTATTATTCAAAATAATTCATACTTAGCAGCATCGCAGTTTATTTAATAGGATTCAATTTTTTTCTTCAAACAGATCTCTACAACTCATTCAACCGCCTTATAGTTGTCTAACTTCTGAAAGTTACACTGGGAACTGAATTCGTTTGAACTGGAACGGCAAACGGGTTGAAGTCAAGGGAATTCGCTGGATCAGGCACTCTACTCTTTTGAACGGCCCTTTCAAAATCCTTGCCACTATCACATTGGCCATGAATTATGAGCTTCGTCCAAACCGGTCATCGGGTTCCTTTGCATAGCTCCGCGGCATGTGGATTTCGTAGCATAATGATGACTTTAATTTTAAGATGAGCTAATGATGAGGCAGCATGCCAACCAAATCCAAAGCTTACGAATTTCACTGATCAATATATTTGTATGAAGGCAATTCTCCTGGAATTTAATTTTGAATCGTCCACTTTAATTCACTAACAATACATTTTTTTCGTTGCTGAAATTAATTCATCCACAGCTGATGATTTCGGTATCGTGGGAAGATTTGCCGGAAGTCACCCGCCAACAATATCATCACGCCACTGACGTGACGATAATTGCTACACAAATCTTTCAATGATCTACCGATTGCTTCTAATGATCTTTTGTGCGTTATCGTGCACTCTTCCCATATTATCAGTTTACAATTTTCCAACACTTTTGCCATGGCTGATTGCTTTTAAATGTTGCAAACAGGATTTTTATGTATATACAGGTTTAACTGAAGCTTCATCAGTGTCGAATCTTCTTTCACCTCTCCACCCGTATTGAAACAATTCTGGTAGACGCAATTCCACTTTGACCACTTATTTTTGATAATTTCAATGATATCAGGAACGTTTTTTTACTTCCGCCAGGCGCATCAAGGAAATATAGTCAACCGTTTCCAACTTCTACAGCCTTCATTAGTTGGTCATTACGCACTCTTTTGGTATTCATTTAACAGTAAAACATTTTGTTTTACTTGTTGTAACAATATTGTCGTGTCATTTAATTTATTACATTATGTAATCTAGTTTGACGATTTGGGTTGGCATATGCACTTTAGTCAAAAGTGTCATTGTAGATGTCATCGTTCATTTGTACCTCCAAATAAAAAAAATTCTGAGCTGTCAAACGGAATAAATTCTCAATGATATATTTCGTAAATATAAACTGTTTCACTCAAAAAATTAATTAATATGAACTGAAAAACAGAATGGGCGCCTGCAGCGCCACTCGTTCAATATTTTCTGATTTTCTTTTCTCCTAGGTCTGCAAAAATGACAACGGTGCAATGTCAACTTACTGATGCAACTGGTAGGTTTGACTAGATAATTAAAAGAAAATGAGGAATACTCAGCTAAATAATATAGGTAATGAATGTATTTTGCTTCTTGTATTTGTTCTAAACCCCAATTAAGAAGCTTTATATTCTGCTTAGAATTGTCAGGATAATTATTTTATACCAAGGAATGATTGCTGCAGGAGATATCCAATGGAAAGTGCTATAAATGTAATAAGGACTTTGAAACATGGCCAAGTTAGTGATATTCACATTTCAAAATTAAATTAAAGAGAACAAAAATTTAGATATTTGTAAACAAAAGCTATCATTTTAAGGTCAGCAATTTTTGGTAAATCATGTTACTTCGGCGCAGATTATAAAAAAAAACCTCCTCAAGTCAAAAGTCATAATGTCAAAAAATGTTTATTTTGTTGGCGTTTTTAGACTTTTGGAAACTATATTCTTGATTCCCTGAGTTTGAATATGTAAAAGACGCTTTTAAGAAGGCCTACATTTGTATTCTATATAGGTTTTGCAAGAACATACAGTCGTTTTAACTGGTTTCACCCTATTGGAAGCAATCTTTTACTTTGTACATTTGTACATGCAACATGCTCCATTCGTAGTATATGTAAGTATTATTATTATTACTATTATTTGTTGTTAGGGAGAGCTTATACAGCTCAGGCACTGCGCGGTATCTCGAAGATTCCTATTGTGCCAACCCATATGAGATTCCAGAGAAGTTCTGTTGCTCCAGAATAAGACCAGAACTTAAAGATATTCTGTGGATGAAAGGTTTTGGGTTTTTACAAGGTAACGATCTCCACACAAAGTGTCCGCTTTCTGAGACGGAGGAGTGCTGGGCATTCCGTGATGATATGCAGAGATGTTTTTTCACTTTCGAGCACAGACGGCAAACGGAGTCTGTTGCTAGTCTCTTTTATTTATAAGATTTTTCTTCATTTTTAAAAATGTCTTACTCTATGCTGCTATCCTTATAAAAATCTATTATTGTGAATTAAATTTAGTTTTAAGTTATTTGTTTTAAATTGAATACATATAAAACTAAACTAATAGCTATATATCTTATCTCTGAGTACTATAAAAGATATTAATCTTAATGTACAAATATTTTTATTATGTATCCAATAAATTGAATTGAATTGAATTGAGTCTCATGTTGTGAAAGTGTTTTATGACTCCAGTCACTGTTTTGAGAGTTTTCCTATCTAGTAGACGTGTTTTGATTTCGCTCCTCACATTTGAAGCTTTTTAACCGGAATTTCAATTAATTAATTAAATAAAGTTGAAAATATTTTGCTGTAGTATTGTTGTGAATCGATAGTTTAATTTAATATTCCGCTTCAAGCTTATTATATTAACTCAAGTTAAAAATAATCAACTCCAAATTTTATACTTACTTTTTTCGCGGCTAAGTAAACTGTCTCTCATATTTCACAATGTCCAACACAAGCTTGTCTATTACCAACACTTTGAGCGGCGTCGTTGCTCCCAAAACACCTGTAAGTAATGTCAACACAACCACAGCACCAGCCATCTCTAATACACTTGTAAATGCTCCCGACACTTTGAAAACACCCGACACAGCAAATTCTATTAAAACAAACAGCATCAGCAAACACAATGTCAAATCAAGCGCAATCACTGGCCAAGTCTCTGACGAAATAAAATTGCCATCAAAGGCAAATTTAAAACCAATGCCGGAAAACCTGCGTGGCTTCGAGTCTAATTTGATTCATAAATTTCAAAAACTGCTCTCTGATCTTGAGAAGGAAATGAAGGACGAAATAAAAAAATCAGTATCTGGCTTGTGTGATCGACTAATTGAATGTGAAAATGAGTTAATTAATCTACGCAATGAAAATCAATTGATTAAAGAACATCTCATGATGTCATTGTTCGTGGATTGCCTTGCACCATCAAAGGTAACCCAATCGATCTGGCAAAAAAAAATTGCGAATAAATTGCAACATGAAATTTCTCCCCATTTCGATGCATTTCGATTGCGTTCTCACAATACCAACAACGAAAGCCCGTTACTAATAAGGTTGTCATCACCAGCAGAAAAGAAAGCTCTGCTCGCTGCCTTCACTGCGAACAATGGTCTCACTATCGACCAGCTGTTTGGTAGTGACGTTCCCTCTTCGTCTCAAGTAAACAATAACAACAAAATTTCACGCATTTATATCAATGAGAGCCTCACACCACAAAACAGTTCTTTACTGAGACATGCAATCCAACTTAAAAGAGAAGGAATTTTGTTCTCAGCCAGAACAAGAAATGGGTTTGTCTATGTAAAAAAAACAAGTGACGACAGTGAAGTCAAAATACAGGCAAATATACTTGCAACTTTAACCAAACCAGCTTCAGCCTTTTCAAATGTCACCGGTAGCGGATCATCTTAGTGCATGCACTTATCATATTTGTTTTTGTTTTTTAATATTCTCTGTTTCTACCTACACTGAAAAAATTTAGCTTAACATTTAAAACATTTTTTTTTTAAAGTAATTTTTTTTTTTTTTACTCTGGTTTCAAAGTATGTTGTATTAATGCTCGTAGTCTTAACATTAGTAAGCTAGACTTCCTTAAATCTGTCTTTGAAGAAACGAGTGTCGATGTTATATGCATTACTGAAACTTGGTTTAAGCCTGACGTTCCCAGTAGTGTATATGACATAAATAAGTTTAGATGAATAAGGAATGACAGAATAACTGAAACCGTTGGTGGGGGAGTTGCCGTTTACTGCAAAACATCCTTCTCGTGTCAGGTTTTAAAAAAGTCTGATGATAAGGGCATAGAATATCTTCTCTTGGAGGTCGGTGATGGGAACACCAAATGCCTTGTGGGTGTTGGTTATAACCCTAATAAAAGTTTTTCTCCTGAACCTATGTTTGCAGCCATTCGGGAATTCTCTGTGTTGTATGAGCATATTGTCATCTGTGGTGATTTCAATGCAGATCTTCTGCTGTATGATTCTCGTGCTAATCAACTAAGAGATGAGATTGCAACAGCCGCACTTTCAGTATCCAACTCATATGCCACTCGTTTTGCCCCCGATTCTACTCCTAGTCTTCTTGACTTAATGTTAGTTTCGGATTTATCATATGTTCTTTTACAGGACCAAGTGTCTTTAGATGGTTTTTCTGATCACGATTTACTGTTTTGTACATATAATATTACACTCTCGCAAAACCATACACCCTCAACCTTTCAATTCAGAGATGTTAAATCCATTAATTATTTAGAGCTACATAATGATGCCATCAACTACCCATGGAATCAATGTTATGATTTTTCTAATGCCAACGACAAGTTGGTTCTTGAGTTATTCGATAAACATGTTCCTATTAAAACTGTTTCAGTGCGTAGCAAAAGCTGTCCTTGGTTTACCTCGGAAGTAAGTAGTGCAATCAGACTTCGAAGAAATATGTATGCAAAATGGAAAAATAATCCTTCAGATATAAACTGGGAGATATACTGCCGCTCGCGAAATAAAGCAACTTTTGTAATTCGCAGAGCTAAAAAAAGATTTTTTATATCAAAGCTGGATACAAACCAGCCTTCTCGAAGGCTATGGAATAACCTTCGTTCTATTGGAATAGGGAGGAAGCAAGTAGTTCATAACTTTCCCGACCCAAATATCCTAAATAGGAGCTTTATTGCATCTGATATTTCACAAAATGATTTTATACTCAATAATGAAGCACTTTTCGTCTCCCCAACGGAACTTGAATTTGAAGTGGTATCTGAGTTTGAGGTATTTCAAAGCCTGAAATCAGTTAAATCTGATGCCGTTGGAGAAGATGGGTTGCCTGTAAGTTTCATCAAAATGATTATGTGTCATATATTACCAGCTTTAACTCACTTGATAAACTTTTGCATAACAACCTCATCATTTCCCGATTGCTGGAAGTTGGCTAAAAACTCTAATCCCGTTTCCTGCTCTGACCTTCGTCCAATAAGTATCCTGCCCTGCTTGTCGAAGGTTTTTGAAAAAATTCTGGCTGCACAGATCTCGAGTCACCTTAATAGGTTTAATTTACTGTCTCCATTTCAGTCAGGTTTCCGAGCCCAGTTGCCAAACTGCAATGATTAAAGTACTTGATGATATTCGGATTCAGTATGACCTTGACAATGTGACTGTTCTGTGTTTGCTAGATTTTTCGAAGGCCTTTGACAGGGTAAATCATCAAATACTTTGTATGAAACTAAAGAGTTACTTTAGTTTTCATGACAGAGCGGTGCATCTTATAAAAGACTATTTGACTGGTAGAAGGCAGAGGGTGAAGGTTGATCAGGTTTCATCTGAATTTATGAATCTGCAAATGGGGGTTCCACAGGGTTCTATTTTGGGACCAATCCTATTTTGTCTTTTCATCAACGATGTACCAAAAGCTTATTCGAATGTTTCGATTCATTTGTATGCTGATGACGTGCAAATTTATTTTATTTATTTATTTTTTATTTATTTATTTGTCTCGTCCGATTGGCTTACAGGAAGATCTTATTTGTAGGATAAATGAGGATCTCCTCGCAATATCCAATTGGTCCCTAAGCAATGGCTTAACCCTTAATCCTTCTAAGTCACAACTGATTGCGATTTCTAAGAAGCAGATTAATACTTTGCTTCTACCTCCGGTTCATCTCTCACAGTTCAATCTGAGTTTTATGAAATCGGTGACTAGTCTTGGTATTAAGATTAATACTTCTCTGTCGGCTGAAAATCAAGTGAATCATACTATTGGACGAATCTATGGTGGACTACGTAAGCTTTGGTTATTTTCAAACATAACTCCGGTAAATACCAAACTGAGACTTGTCAAAACATTGCTTATTCCTCTTGTTGACTATGCCAATCTCATATACTGTAAACCTGATTCACATTCTCAGCATAAGCTTCTTGTAGCATTCAATGATATGATAAGGTACATTTATGGACTTCGGAGACATGAGCACATATCACATTACCATATGCTTGTCCTCGGGTGCTCTTTTCAACAGTTTCTTGAGGCAAAATGTTGTATGTTTATGCACAAGGTTCTACAAGATAGAAAATCGTCCTACATTTATGATAAACTAGCTTTTACCCAATCAGTAAGAACTCTTAAACTTATAACACCATCTTACAACTACTTGAATTCTTCGCGCCTCTTTTTTGTTTATGTTACCAAACTATGGAACTCTTTACCAATAACAATGAGGAAAATTATAGCTGCTGCAGATTTTAAGAAGGCAATCAAATCTCATTTTTCTTAGTAGGTATGTACATATATATATAAAAAAAAAAAAAAAAAAAAAAAGAATTATAAAATTTGAAAGGGATGGTAAGGGGGGGAGTGAATAATGGTAAGGGAATGATAAGTTCAGGAGACGAATGGCAAATTTTTTGTAACTTTTAAAACGGTAAATTATTTATTAATTATGTGTGTAACAATGAGACAGGCTTCTTATTCTTATTCTTAATATTAACGTTTTTCATAATCTTAAAATATTTTTGTAGAAATTAAAGTAAGGCATTTTTATTTTTAAGTATTTGATTATTTTCCTAAAATATAACCATGTTTTTAAGGTACTATAAAAGACTAAGTCTTACTTGTACATTGAACCGAAATAAATTGAAATTGAATATTCTGGTACAAATTGTTTTGAACAGATTTGACCAGGAGTTGTTTGCCAAGCTCGCTCTTGATTTTCTTTCGTTCGAAGCATTTGATGTAGGTATTGAGAGAATGAGATATAAAAGATGCTTTTAAAGAAGAATAAAAGAAAATACTAGAATTTTGTATGCATGAAGAATAGATCTAGAACATCAACCTCATTCTCAGATTATTATCAATACAATTAAAGAACATAAGGCTTATTTTGTCTTAATAACTTCTTTTAGGTACTGTTTGATTTGGTTCACAACCACATCAATATAAAATGCACTTCAACTCCATTATTTTAATTTCTCATTGTACATTATAAGTCAAAATTTGTTATGTAAGAGTTGTATAATATAAAAAAGAATAAGCCGAAAAGCAATCTATCGTTTAGAATTCAGAATGGTATACATAGGGGAACCTGGGGACACATGATCCCTTGGGAGACTTGATCCCTAGGTATTATCTCCATGGTCTTAGTTCTTTTTTTAAACTTCACAGTGGCAACACTTTATTTACCTCTGTGTCACGGGACGCCGCCGTGAAGAACATAATGGAAGGAAATTCGATAAAAGGGAGTGCGAAATAATTTGGAGTTCCAGTTATGACTTTAAAAAGATACTACCGTAAACGCCAGCAAGCGAATGAAAGTGACATAAATTATAAGCCTGATTATGCACAGTCTCGAGTCTTCTCGGTACTTGAAGAAACGATGCTCGTTGCTTACCTGGAAAAAGCAAGTAAACTTAATCATGGCTTATCTTACAATTCTGTACACTAGCATACGAATTTGCTGTTCAAAATAATAAACCCCCGCAGAAATACAGTAAATGGCAAAATGAAACCGCAAGCCACGATTGGTTTTATGTGTTTATGAGAAGAAACTTCCAGTTGTCACTGCGTGTACCTGAAGCCACTAGCTTGAGCAGATCGACCAGCTTTAATAAGCACAACATATCCCAGTTTTTTGAACACTTGCGAATTTTAATGACAACACATAATTTTGGGGCAGAATCAATATGGAATACAGATGAGACAGGGTTGACTACGGTTCACAAGCCAACAAAAGTTGTTGCTACTTAGGGCTTGAAATAAGTAGGCAAAGTGACTTCTGGTGAGCGCGGTGAACTGGTAACTGCATGCTGTGCCATTAATGCGATGGGGAATTATATTCCCCCCCGCATGATAAAAGGTGCCCCTACAGCCACAGACGGTAGCACTTTCCCTTCAGGTTGGATGACTGCTGTTAATTTTGTAAAGTTTTTGAAACACTTCAAAAAATTTTCCAAGTGCTCCTTGGAAACTCAATGTTTGATAATAATGGACAATCATGACAGCCACATAAGCATTGAATCGTTAAATTTTGCAAAGGAAAATGAAATTCATCTTCTTACCATACCTCCTCATATCACGATTTACTTTTTATTAATAAATGAATCTACACGCGAACAAATAAATTTAACTTTATGATGTTTGATCTAAACGTACTATAAAACCGTGGACTATGGATTTATCGAATCCAAGAAAACAATAATTATTTACTAAACGCAAAACAAAACAAATGCACACACCCGTCGTGCCGCGATGAGAATTTTCGTTGAATGAAGATGATTGATAAAAAAAAAGAAATGTCAAATTTAGTTCCGTTCGCACAAGTAGGTATGTAAATCGAGATTAGCACCGTTCGATAGGTGGCTTGCCGGTTCGTTCAGAAGGGGGTGGGTTTGATCGATGAATACTTTAACTGATCGTATCAATAAAATTTAGAATTTCTGAAAAGAATAAACGGAAGACGAATCAAAATCAATTCTTCGTACAGGGTGTACTAGAAATTATGTTAGGCGCCAGGTAATTTTCTCAGGAATTACCAAACCGTCATAAAAACTGAAAAGAAGAATTCCAATGGAATAAAACGAACGAGTTATTTTTTCAAATAGGAAATTCAAATGATTTATTAGGGAAACCTTTCAGTATAGGTAAAAAACCCTAAATTTTTTCGTAAACAAAAATTTACAATGAATTGTTTGGGAGAGATGGCGGAAGGCCAAATCAGAAGATAGCATATATATATGAGAATGAATACAATTAAGAGTTTTCTTTAGTGTCATAAAAGACACAAAGAAGAGAAAAATGACGGGGTTGATAATGATGATTAATAAAAGGAGTACAAATTGGGTCGCGAGTCCCGCAATCTCGGGATAGACAACGGATGCACGAAGACTTTACAATCAACAAGTTTCTGCCACTTTTGGCCAGAAAAAAACACAACTATCAAAACACGCACAATACTGTCCTGGGACAAATCGAAAATAATGAAAAAGGGGTACTTATCTGCCTATAGGGATCCTTCCTCTAGAGCCTGCGATGCTTCCTCCTGAAAGATCTTCCTCACAAACAAAATAATAACACAAAATAAACTCGTTGGCCTTATCTGCCAAAATCCCTACGTTGGGAATTATTTTAAACTCTAAATAAAATAAATCAACTCGAAAAATGATTTTTCGCTAACTCTTAAATTTTTCTGTCCCAGCCTTTTAGTCGAAAACCAAAAAGTGACCCAAAAGTCCCAAATGGCCGACTTTTCTCGTCCATTTAGCCATATCCAAAATATATTCTTCTCTTTTTAGCCAATGTCTGTGTTGGTGTTCTGTCACGGGCGAGCTTCACCACTTCGTATCATTGGTGAGAGTGTGTACCGTTGTTGAACCCAAGCCACGCATTCGAATTATGCAAAATATCCCTGGCTAATGGTGATATTTGTAACAAGAGTAGCTCAATGGACGAGCTCAGACCCATTCTTGGCAATCCCAACTTTTCAAGAGAAAAAGCGAAAAATCATTTATAAACTCGACAAAGTCCCCGTCCCATGCCCAGACTACAGTATGGAGGAAAATCTTTCGAGCAAGTAAATTCTCTGTCATCTTCCACTCGCCTTGCGAGAAAAGATCCGAAGGCTAACCCGATTGTTTTTCTTTACCAAAATGCTTTTGGAGCGGGCTTCCTGTTGATGGCCAAGCGCACTCTCTACTCTGCCAGCATTTTGGAGAACCAACAAGAAGGAGGGGTGAAAAATGGAAAAAGGAAACGAATAGGCCAGTGGAACTTGTTGTGGTAAAATTTACCGCAACAACAAGACCCAACCACTAGACAGAAACGTGTTTGGACCACTAAAAGCATACTACAACACCGCTTGCGACAACTGGATGCTTCAAAATGCTGGTAAGCCTTTAACTATATATGACATTTCGGAGTGTTTTGGAAATGCTTTTGTACGTTCATTCACTCCGCAAAATATACAAAGCGGCTTTCAGGTTACAGGAATTTTCCCTTTCAACTGCAACATTTTTACTGACGATGATTTCCTTTCATCATATGTGTCTGATAGACCTTCACAAGAAGTAACTACTGAAGACGAATGCAGACAAACCTCAGGACACCAACCAGTTGCTCCACAGGTTCAAAATGCTTCACAAGCTCAGGTTAATCCCGACTCAAATCCCGATGAAACAAATATAGCTTTGCTTTCACCGATCCAGCAGTCAATAACTCAAAAGGAAATAAGTGCTGAAAGGTCAAATTTTATGGTGGCACCACCACAGCCATCAACGCCATCTCAGCCTTCAACATATAAAGTGTGTCTTAAAACTCCTGAACAAATTCAGCCATTTCCAAAAGCAGCTCCACGGAAACTAACGACAAAAAAGGGCGTAAAAAGGGATCAACAAAAATGTTAACATTTACTTCCGAAAAAAATAAAATTGAAGAGGAAATTTTACTAAGACAACAGAAAAAAGACAAAAAAATCCAACGAAAACCTAATAAGGCCAAACGCAATATGAAAGCATTTGTGTCATCACCATCAGAAAATGAAGATGAAATGCCACCTTCCCCGGAATCAACATTCAATGTTTCAGAAGACTCGTTTAATTCATCCAGCTGCGAGTCTGAGAACCAAAATGAACCTTCTTCTTCCCTATTAAATGTTGACGACTGGGTAGTAGTGTCCTTAATTTCCTTAAAAAACGTCCTACACCGTTATGTTGCACAAATAAAGTCATTAACCAACCATGGTTATGTAGTGCGTTTCGCAAAGAAAATAAATAATCACACATTTAAATGGCCGGTTAAAGATGATATTTCCGAAAATGGACGGTATCAAATCGTCAAGAAAATCAACTCTCCAACTATAAAATCAAACACTAAACGTGTGGTTTTATTTCAATTCAAGAAATCGCTTGCGGAAATTCAATTTGGCCTAAGAAAGGGGAGAGTTGATCCCCCAATAACCAAGTCTCCCCTATACCCGGATCAAGTCTCCCTGAATAGGGGACTTCTGGTTACTTTGGATTCTTTTAGAAAAACATCGAAAAATATATTAAATATTTCACAGTAATTTTTTGTAACTATGCAACATGATGGAAAATAAAATGATTTATGTAACATGAAATTTAGAGGGCTTAGTATCTTTTATTAGTGGAAATATTTAAAAATTTATAAAGTGGGGATCAAGTGTCCCCAGGTTCCCCTATCTCGGTTTTAAAAACTATTTTCAATTGATGCCTCATATCAAATCAAATTTCCTCAAATAACTATTGATATTTAACCTTCAACATCTTTTACTCAGCTTATAGCTAAATTTGTGTCTATGATTTTCCCTATACACATTCATACCACTTCCATATAGAGTGTGTTTCTTCATTTCATCCGCATGAGGAATAGAAAAGACAGAAGTGAAAAAATATCTCTCCAGAATATCCAGAAAACAGAATAGAATAAATAAAGAAACAAAACTAGAATAAAAAGAATAAACAATAGCTGACAGTGAACTGCATCAGTCAAACTAGAGAATATTCTATTTAAACCACCTCTCCACTAGGAATTAAAATGCGTTCCAAATATTCCAGATTGAATAAAGAAACAAGGAAATAGTTTATCCGGAATATTCCATTGAATAAAGAAACACAAAACGGGCGTTCCATATATTCCGAATATACGGAATGAATAAAGAAACTCACTTATAATGAGAAGAACATAATCTTTAATTTTGTGTTAATTTTATCTGATTTTCAACTATCCGATGATTGATGAACCCTTTGGCACTTTCAACTGTTATGGGTTCAATGAATATTGACTCACAAAAGTGTTTGTAAAAAAGAATAATTACTTCCATAAATGTGTATATATAATTTTTTTTTCAATCTTCATGATAGACAAAGGTAATAAAAATAATATGTGAGCAATAAGTGTAGGATTGTGGGATTTGATCAATATACATGTACTTGTGATACTTGTTCCGTCAATCATGCCATGGGGCTTGGTTATAAATAATGTAAACATCAATTTTGATATCGTCTGCTTTAAATTTCAGAATCACGTTCTTCGAATCACTGGTATAGGAGCTCCAGCTTCTCTATAATTAATTCGTGAACAATTGAGCAAATATCAGATATCTTATAATAGAAATCCGAGGTGCAAATTAATAACTTTAACCCGTGTGCGTATATCTACTATTATGAGTATCGAAAATATAATTCATTCGCATGAGTAATATAATTCGCAAAGCAACTTGCGTGATTTGAAAAGATATCAAATTTCCACAGGCTTAATGAAAGTTAAAGTTCGAAAGGAGGGGCAGTATCTTATCAAAATATAGGTTAATTTATCTGAATTCGGAAGTCGGAATCTCTCTCTGCTTTGGTTATAGAACTTAATAACAATAAATTATTCTTAATTAGTTTTTAAATGTGACTGTTCATATTTTATTTCAAGATTTGGCATAGAACTTGATATATTTACAGGATATCTTATACAAATGGTGGCGCAGGCACGAGTAGTCCCTATTTTCACATATGGCTGCGAAATTTATAATAATTGCGATTCGGTCTCTCGAAGAAAATTGAATGTTGCGTTTAATAATATTACCAGATACGTGTATGGTCTTAGGAGGATGCCGTGAAATAAAGCCAAGTGGAATAAGGCCAAATGGAGAGATTTGGCCTTATTTCGCTTTTGTTAAGTGAAATAAAGCCAAATTTTAACCTTTTTTTGTTAAAGTGAAATAAAGCCAATTTGGCAATATTTCACTTTCGACTGTTTTGTTTCCCCAAAATAAACTGATAACCATCTCAGTAAGGTCAAAGCAACTTTGTTTCCATTTGTATTTCTGCAATTGGTGAAATCGTAAGCCAATAGCACATCTAAGAACTTGAAAAAATTGTATCGCTTAGGAAGCTTCGTGGATAGTATGCTATCGAATCCCTCCAAGGAGCTGCCAGTCCTATACCAAGCTTTATTGCACGATATTTTCTCAGGCTCTTCCTATATTTTAAAAGACGAATGGTTTTTGGAAGTATATTTTAATACGTTGAAAGAATACCTTAACTATTGGGAGTGTGTGCAGCGTAGAGAGGGGGAGGGCTGTCGGCGAGGGTGGCCGTTGGCGCGGGCAGTGCGAGTGGACGGTGAAGCGGGCGACACCCTGCAAACAATAAGAAAATCGCCTGAACAAAGGAGGGAAAAACTGTATGCTTTTTTGTCGACTTTCACGCTGCTTTTAATACAATCGCACGTGAAGCACTTTTAGGAATACAAAATTGCAGTTTTATTAAAAGCAATGTACGAAAGCAATGTGGCGTTTGTATGAGATGGCGAGTTTGTTGCTGAGGAGGTCACAACACAAATGGGATTAAAACAAGGATGTGTCTTAAGCACTTTACTCTTCATCTTGTTTATAAATGATATCGTAGAGGCAACCGGTGGAAGAATCCAGTTCGGAAACACAAGAATACCAACTTTCATTTTTGCTGATGACATAGATTTTTTCGTCTGAATATGTCGAAGGAATGCAGCGAACGATGAACCGTCTTGAAAGCTACTGTAAACTTTGGAACTTGTCCGTCAATTAGGAAAAAATCTAAAATGATGATCTTCTTAGAAGGAGGAGGTAGGCACTCACGCAACGCAAAATGGAGATATCAAGGAGAAAATGTTTCAGTAGAACGGGAGTATAAATACTTAGGGGTGATAGTGACTAATGCAAACCTCAGCATTAAAAAGCATTTCCCAAGTAAACTGGCTGATGCAAAAAGGGCCGTTTCTTTATTATGGAATCGTTGTATTGATAGTAAAAACATTGATAATAGTTCGAAGTTAAACATTTTTCGTGCGACCGCTACCTCCATATTGCTTTATGGGGCACAAGTTTGGGGTTATGGCGAATTCGAAGACGTCGAAAAGTTTCTGATGTATTTCTTAAAAAGGGTTTTTCGGTTACCAGCTTGCACTCCAAACTATATGCTGGACTTAGAGAAACAACCATTCCACCATTATTCGACACGATTAAGAAACACTTTGAATATATCATTAAAGTATCAGAGATGGACCGGGGAAGGCTACCGAAACTAATTCTGAAGCACACCTTAGCAACATGTTAAATGGAATCCTTGAGAGAATAAGTCTCAGCTACTAGGAAAAATTTAAAACGGAAGCACAATCATCACAATATAGAATGATCTACAACAAACTGAACTTCGACTTTACAGAACATACGTACTTTTAAAACCGCTTTTTACTCAACATGATGAGCGTTATATTTAAAACAGGAGGCGCAATTATCAATTTAAACTTTATACCATACCGATCGGACCTTCCGATTCTGTGTGGTCTTAGCAATCTCAAGGAGAGAGAGGTGCCGTGAAATAAGGTAGGTGGCAATAAGGTGGATTGAGACTAAATCGACCTTATTTCTATCGCAGTGGAAATAAGACCGATTTTAGTTTGTCGTCATTATTGCCTAAACCGAAGAAAATAATGTCGAATGGAAAAGAAGGCAATAAAAGCGACTGAAATTTGTCTAATACGTGTTTTGGTAGCCAATTTGTAATTGGTAATAACATAGAAACATATAGAAATAAAACCGAAATATGTTTTATCCAAATGGTAATAATGACGAAATGGTCTGGAATAATGCTGCATGCAAAAAATTGAATTTGGTGTTGTTATCTGGTCAAACATAACATGATAATTTTCTGCATCTCCCTAATTTGTATATTAAGCAATTATTTGAGTTAAGTTATACGATTATGGAAAAATACTTTTAGCATTGTCAAGAAAGCTTGATTTAAAAATTAAAACTACGATTAATAACGGATTTTGGAAATACTGTAGTAGTGAATTAATGACTTTGTCTATTTGGGTTCCACTATAACCTCTCAGAACAACATCAGTGAAGAGATCAGTCGAAGAATCACTCTTGCCAATCGCTGTTTCTTCGGGCTGAGAAGGCATCTTAGTAGTAAAGCCCTCTCTCAAAGGACCAAGGAGACACTATACAAGACCCTTATCATCCCAGTCCTGCTGTATGGGGCAGAAGCGTGGAAACTGACACAATCGGATGAATACAGGCTGGGGTGCTTTGAGAGAAAGATTCTTCGGGTGATATTTGGGCCTGTATGTATCAATGGAGTATGGAGGAGAAGATTCAATGACGAACTGTACGGGCTATACAGCGACATTGACTTGGTTAAGAAGCTGAAAATTCAGCGGCTTAGATGGCTGGGTCATGTGGAGCGTATGGACGAAAACGCACCTGCCCGACGAGTCTTCAATTCCAACCCGGAGGGCCGACGCAGTTCTGGAAGACCCCATCTAAGGTGGCGCGATCAAGTGGTAAACGACCTCAACCAACTTGGTGTGCGCAACTGGAGGCCACTGGCTAGGGACCGGCCTAGCTGGCGAGGATTGTTGGTTGAGGCCGTGGTCCACAATGGACTGTCTGCGCCACCTTAAGTAAGTAAGTAAGTAGTGAATTATTTATCTGAGTTTTCAATTAATTGAAAACTCAATTCGCTCGCGCGAATATTTGACTACTATTTATTCGAAAGGCTTGATTGGAAACTCAAATATACATATGTATAATTCACTACTGTTTATTTCCAAAATCCGTAATAAATCGTAGTTTTAAATTAAGCTTTCTTAACAATGCTAAAAGTATTTTTCCATAACCATATAACTTAACTTAAACAATTGCTTAATATAGAAATCTGGAAGGTATAAACATGAATTTCATTGGTACTAATATAGAATTATCTTTTTTCAATGGAAATAACATCGTACAAAATGGAAATATCATCGAAAGAAATTCCCTTGTGCATTTACTGGAAATAAAACCGAAATGGTGATCCACATTATAACAATTTTTTTTGGAAATACATTCGACTAATAAAAAAACTCAAATTCGCCTCTATTTCCATTTTTCGATTCGACCTTATTGCTATCTACCTTATTTCACGGCACCAGAGAGAGAGGATATATATATAATTTCATTGCCAGATGTCCAATCCTAAAAGAATTACGGGTATGTCTTTCTGGTGTTACTTTGATGGACTTGGATGCAGTCATCGATATCTTGAATGGAAACTTTGGTTGAGAAATATTGTATAAATATATAAAAACGGCGCTGAGCTACAAAAAAACGTACATATAATATAAGGAGACTTTTAATCAAACAATTATGTGATATGTATTTTTCAGTTTAAGATATTTAAAAAAAAAAAAAACTGTCATGAGGCCTTATTTTTTTGACTGTAGAGAAATAATGCCCGTCGGGCCATATTTCGTTAAGAAGAAGTATTAAAGCTACAGCATTAAAATTTGAACCAGTTGAAAAATCATGAGATTCAAATATTTTCAAAATAATCTATATGTAATATGTATTCGGGTTTCTTCAAAAAAATAAAATACATTGCAAAAAAATCACACAGAGAAAAAATAATAATAAAAATAAAATGCACGTCTGGGTCGCACGAACTTGCTCTTATTATAAGCAATTACGTAGTGGCTGCATATATGGATATTAAAAAAAATTAAATCATTTCGAAAATTCTTTTATTTTTTAAATTAGTTTAAGAGTTTTCTCGGAAAAACTAAGTATGCAATAAAATTTCGAAGCTATACGTCAATCTAGGAAAAAAAATATTGAAAATCGTTGGACCAGTTTTTTTTTTAAAAGGTTATTTTTTGAAAAACTTTTTCAAAAAATATTTTGAAATTTATTTGAGTACGCAAATATATGGCAATCTATAGTTGACATTTGAAAAATAATTTAAAAAAAAATCAATATACCCGTTTCCAACATATTTCGAAAACCAAAAATTTTTTTGAGAAAATTATAAAAAATCAAAAAAAAAAGTTTTTGAAAATTTTGAAATGCCATATTAATAAAATTATAAATGACTTCCTGTGGCCAAAATTTTATTGAAATCGAATGTATAGCTTACGAAAAAATTTGATTTGAAAATACTGGTTCTATGAGAGGTACCGTTATTAGACAAATTTTGAAAAAAAATTCTAACCAAAAGATAGATTTTCTTGCAAAAATAGCATTCTGAAAGTTTTATCAAAATCGTTAGAGCCGTTTTTGAGAAAATTAATTTTTGTCTTCAAGATTGTATGCCAGGTGCCGTTATTTTTGGACCTAGAGCAAAAATAAATAAAATACACGACTGGGTCGCACGAACTTGCTCTAATGAGTGACAGTGGTTTAGGGGCTTGAGATTTTGATAAAAATAAAATTTTCAAAATTCTTAAATAAATACTTAAACTAAAATGAGCTGAAAAAAAAGTACGCCATTTTATTTCTTCGATAAATTTGAATTTATGAGAATAAATTTATAAAAATCTGTATAGCGGTTTTTGAGAAAAAAAGTTTTTTTTTTAAAACTTTTTGAAAAAAATTTAAAAAAAAAATTCAAAAGTGCCAGTTCATAGGTATTCAGCAAATACATTTATTTAAAATTTTTAGAAAAAAATTTAATGAGCAGTTTTCAAAATATAAATTTTTTAATTTTTTTTTTAAATGCTTTTAAAAATACAAAAAAATATTTTTCAAAAATATTGGTATTCAATACAAATTGAGCTACCTACAGCTATATGTGTGTGAAATCTTGAAAGAATCGGTTGAGTCGTTTTCGAGATAGTCGAAAGCAAAAAAAACGGTCCTATATAAAGTACCGTTCTTAGCCATTTTTTAAAACTTTTTTTTTAGCCATATGATTGGTCGTACCTAAAAAGCAACACTAATTTTTTTAAATAAAAATCGTAAGAGCCGTTTTTGAGAAAAATAAGCTTTAATATAACGGTTGTATGGCAGGTACCGTTATTTTGTGAGCTAAAAAAAAAATTTCAATTTTCCCTCTGTAAAATACCTAAAAAAGTCTATATACCAAGTTTGAAGCAATTCGGCCCACCCGTTTGGGCTGTAGGTCTACATACAGACAGACAGACAGACAGACATACAGACGGACAGAATTTTTAGACCATCTTTTTTCGTCTTCGCTATCATCGTAATGTCATGTTTGATTGTTATCTCAAAACTTTTTTTTTCGACGAATGCATAACTTGCCTTATAGTACCTATAATCGCAAGTAAAAATTTATTCTGAGGGACGGCCAAATAAATCCTAAATACCAAATTTGAAATCCTAAATACCAAAACGGCCTACCCGTTCAGCCTCCAGAGGTGCGAACAGACATACAGACACACAGACAGACAGACAGACAGACAGACAGACAGACAGACAGACGGACGGAATTTCCAGACCCACTTTTTTCGACTTCTCCATCATCGTAATGTCATGTGTTATTGTTATCTCAATTTTTTTTTCTGCACGAATCCATAACTTGCCTAGTACCTATAATCGCAAGTAAAAATAAAATTCACGACTGGGTCGTACGAACTTGCTCTAATGTGTTAGATTGGTCTGGGGCTTGAGATTTTGGGAAAAAGCACTGAAAAAATCATATAAGGTTTTAATAATCACTTAAAAATCAAAAGTATAGGGGGTTTTTGAAAAAACCAAAAATTAACTTTTTTTTAAAGCTCAAAAATTAAATAATTAATATTATTTTATTATTTATAAAGGAGCTTTTACATTTAAATTTTCATCGAAATCCGTGAAGTGTTTTCCAAAAAAAACTCTGTTATGAAAAAACTGGTCCAACCAAAACATAAAGTTTACTCAAAAAACAACATTCAGAAAGTTTTATCGAAATCGTAGGAGCCGTTTTTGAGATAAATGAATTTTTAATGAAAAATCATGTAAGGTATCGTTACTTTTGGAGCTAAAATACTAAAATTCCAAAAACCCCTCTGTAGGATATCATAATAATACTATGTACCAAGTTTGAAGCGAATCGGTCCTGCCGTTTAGGCTGTAGGTGACGATACAGACAGACGGACACACAGAACTGTCGGACCCACTTTTTTAGGCTTCTCTATCATCGTAATGTTGTTTGATTGTCCAAAACTTTTACGAATGTATAACTTGCCTTAACTTGTACTTATATTCCCAAGTAAAAATGTATCAGCATGTAGGGAAAATTCTAACACACAAACAAACAAAAAAATTAATAATGGCCAACCAAATTTAAAAATCCAACGAATTTTTAATTATTTCCAAAACGACTACACACACAAATTAAGTCAGGAAGGCAATTCTCACCATAGCTACTTTTTTTTAGAATTCTTTTGACAGGTCCTACTCATTTTCTCGTAGAAACGTCAAATTAAACTTTTCTGTGTCCATGACATAAATCCTTTACGGAAACCAAACACTTCAATTATTTCACCATCCTGTCGCAATTTCCATACAAGAAACCGACACTTTGATTTCGTTTCTTACTGTCGGTTGCTCTGAAATAACATGGCAACAATTTTCCATACAAAACGAAAACTTCACACGCAAAATGTTCAACAGCTCAGATTACCTACTCAAAATCAATTTCAACTAATAACTCCTAGAATTACTGTGGAAAACTTGATAAAACCAAACATGCGATATGCGAAACGTAAACACAATTGAATTGAACATCTGAATCTCTCAATAAGTTATGTGTGGTTCAAACGCTCGTCTCTTACTGTCTCGGCAACCCACAGCTGACCACAGGAAGAGCAAAATGGAGCAGATATAAATATTTATTTGTAGAAGCCGGCTGGCTCAAATCTTTCTTTCTCAAATTGGACCACGCCGTGACCACATCATCTCATAAAAAGTTAAGTAAAATATATAGAAAACCTGTAGGAGTATATGAGAACACCTAGAACTCAGTATTATTGAGGTTAAGTATAGAAATTGTGCGATATATAGGAATTTATTCCAACCTTTTTGCTTCTGCCCTATTAGGAAGCCCAGCGCCGGATCTAGGATTTGTTCAAGGGGGGCAAAAGTTGAATTTGGCGCCCCCCCCCAGATATTTTTTTTTTCTTTTTTAATTTTACTTACAAAACATGAACTCATATCGTTAACCTGTTTTTATCTTTAGGCTCTAATTCTTGATGCTGTTGACAATAGCTTATGTACGATACATGTCATAAAAGTCTGTGTGACCCAACTTAAGAAAATAAGGTATTGCTAAGGGTTCTCATGTTACTGATTACTCAAAATGCAATCTTGGCGTATGTGCAAAATAAAACCTTTTGGGTATGTGCCATAATACAGATTGATTTGATAATTTTTCTATATCAATAAACGACAGCGGAGAACCTGCTAATGTTGTTCATAAAAAGTTAAAAGGCTGTATGCTTATTTGTGATTGTGTCCGATATTTTGATTGCACATTTAACTTTTACTCACCGATATACAAAATCATAACTAATCCATAGAACAGCTTTACTGAAATAGCTTAGTAGTACACAACAAAAATTCTTTTTCATTTTTACTTGCTCTATAGGGCAAGTATTGGTTTCGTGCAGAAAAAAAATTGAGATTTTAATCAAACATGACAAGCCTAAACGGCTTGACAGATTTTCTTCAAACTTGGTATATAGCAGTTTGAAGAAAAATGGTTGTCGAGGTTTTTTTTGTTTTGTTTTAGCCCGGCTCAAACTGGTACCTTTCATGTAACGGTTTTTTTCATTTTCAATTTGCTCGAAAACGGCTCTAACGATTTTAACTAAACTCAGAATTTAACTTACCTAAGATATTTCTAACAAACTAGCGTTTTTCGTTTTTGGCTTAAATGGTCGTAACGAATATTGCACCCACAGAGCAAGTACGTGCGACCCAGTCGTGCATTTTATTTATTTCAAACATTTAACTATTATCATTTGATACAAAAAATTAGGACCACTTTTGAAAAACTCGTACATTAGAAATTTTATAGTTCACTAGCTATTCTGACAGACGTTGTGCTGCCCTAACGAGCATCAGATAAGCACGATGATACAAACCATGATGGATACAAAAATGTTGAACATTGAAGGATAAGTTTGACTTCTTTTAATTTGTCTAAGATATTAGAACATGGGTGATTTTTTTAAAATTAAATAAACTCAAGTGTACAATACTGTTTAAGTGTTGTTTTTAGGTTTAGAAATGGGCAATTGCAAAAAAATTTTCTTTTAAGTCCAATCCGTTCGCTAGTTAACTTTTTTCATACTAAATCAACAGCAGTTTTAAATCAAATCATAGCCGCTATAACTTGGCCCCTAAGTCTTGTATCACTTTTTTGCTTTTAGCCCATTTTTGTTCATCGCTATTTCCAGGAACAAAACCATTGCGCAAATCCCAAATCATAAAACCATTTCGCTTAAACTATAGACTAGTCGGAAGAAAGTCTACTTGCAACCAATTTGTCACATCGGTATACTTGGAACATCTCATCCAAGGCAAGTTTTTATTTTTGGCGACTATTTCGTCTCCAGTGTTGTGCACAACCAAATCTATTTGCGATTGCGAACTGGGAATCAGAAAAACATTGAAGACATTAGCGACATCTACACGTGGGAGCCCACGTGATTTGAAGAAACATCCAGGGAGCTGACGAAGAAAATATCTGCAAAGGAAAAAAAATTTCATTCTTGTGCGTCGATCTTTTATTGAGCACTCAGAAAGGAAATTCTCTTCAGTTTTGGGAAGCATATGGAAAAGAAAATATGGAAGGAACGATAAGTTCATATATTAAGTTTTCTTTATGGGCGGGCGTTTATGAAGACGTCCATATATACGGATAGAGTGCGAAACACGTGATTCGAAGGAGCTGAAAAGCAAATAAAATCGAGATCGAAGAGGCCGTAAGCCTCGTCGCCACTAACCAAATCATCTCAAGCATCCTGTAACAACCGAGAATTTTCGTCATCTTTTATCTAAAGTATCCTGTGTACTATTTTTGTAGAATAGTTTCTTTGTGTTGTTGCGGTAGTCTTGAAGTAGGAAGTTTATTAAAACATTTTTTATCACCCCATTCCAGGTCAGAATAATTCTTTTGGCAAAGGCAATAAAGTAAAATTACAAGCATGAAGACAAATTCAAGAAAAAGATGAGTCAAGAAATCATTCAAGAAAATAAGAGATACATCAAGCAAGTTTTAAATGAAGTCAAGAAACCACCTGCAAGATTTTTGTTTGTGTCAGTGAACCAAATCAATTAAAGTAACGTAATAAAGTAGTGGCCAAATTAAGGTCCTTTAATTTTTTGTTGTTGAAAGTAAGTTGAGTTAGTGGAATGTGCGTATGCTAAACAGGCCGCGTAAAGCCGAGCAGCTAGCCGAGACCCTCGCCAGTCTAAACGTTGATATAACAGCCCTGAAGGAGATGCGATGGCATGGACCGGGCTAGAGAATTACAGAGGACTGTAATTTCTACTGTGGGAAATGCCACCTTGATGGGAGATCGCGCTTGTTTTGGTGCGCATTCGCTGTCAGAGGAAGACTTAGGCAAGAGGTCTTGAGCTTTCGCGAAGTCAGCGAGAGAGTGACAACGATCCGCATTAAGGCCAAATTTCACCACATAAGCCTAATAAGCGCTCATGCCCCTACAGAAGAGAAATACGACGCCACCAAAGAATGTTTCTACGAGCTCCTCGCCAAAACATATGAGCAGTGCCCAAAACATGACATTAAAATTCTCTTGGGAGACTTCAATGCCAAAATTGTGAGGGAGGACATCTTTGGTATGACGATCGGAAAACACAGCCTGCACGACACCACCTCCGACAACGGACTCAGGCTTATCGATTTTGCAGCGGGAAAAAACATGGTGCTGAGCAGCACGCGATTCCCACGTCCCGACATCCACAAAGGCACATGGCGATCCCAAGTCGGTCGAACCTGCAACCAAATCGACCATGTTGTGATTGATGGAAGACACTCCTCCAGCATTATGAATGTCCGTACATTCCGAGGAGCAAACATCGATTCGGACCACTACCTAGTCGGTGCAAAACTTAGGGTACGGATCTCCATGGAAGTTCTTAGGCGAACACCGACCACACCTAGAAAATTCAATGTTGGACGTCTTCAATCGGAAGAGACCGCCGCTGCCTATGCCGACCGCGTATCCCTTGAGCTTGCGAGAAATCCTTCGACTGATGACATGAACACGGATGACCAATGGCAGCTATGTCAACATGCCATAAGAAGTGCTGCGTCAGAGGTATTGGGCTTCTCACATCCACCCCCCAGAAACCCCTGGTTCGACTCCGAATGTGCTCAGGCAAACAAAGCCAAAACGGAGGCATACAGTCGTGGCTCCAGAGAGATACTAGAGCATCCAGAAATCTCTATGTTGAGCGAAGGAAAGATGAGAAACGTCTCAGGAGGAAGAAAAAAGAACACCAGCAACGCGAAGTCGAGGAGATGCAGAGATGTTTTTGCAGAAAAGAGGTACGAAACTTCTATAAAAGGGTGAAACAGTCTACATCCGGTTTCACAAGCCGCCCTGGGCCCTGCAAAGATCAGGATGGAAATACCATAATGGAATCGCAGGCGATGTTAGCCATCTGGAGAGACTACTTTAACCGGTTGCTAAATGGCGATGACAGCCAAGATCCCGCCCAAGATCAACTTGTTCCAGTTAATATAGATGACGACCACGAACTACACCCGCCCGACCAGAATGAAATCAAAGTAGCCATCACCAGACTAAAGATGAATAAGGCAGCTGGATGTGATGGCCGATTCACAAAAAAGGAGACCGCCTCCTCTGCGCCAACTGTAGAGGCATAAGCCTTTTAAACATCGCCTATAAGATCCTGTCCAGCGTTTTATGTGAACGTCTCAAGCCGTTTGCTGACGACCTGATAGGTCCTTACCAATGCGGCTTCAGACCTCGAAAATCTACCACCGACCAAATATTCACATTACGCCAGATCCTGGAGAAAACCCAAGAGTATAACATCGACACCCACCACTTGTTCGTCGATTTTAAAGCCGCCTATGACAGTGTTAATAGAGTTGAACTGTATCGTGCCATGTCTAACTTTAGAATCCCTGCTAAACTGATACGCCTTATCAGGATGACGTTGGAGAATGCTCGCTGTTCCGTCCAAGTTGGTAGAGATTCTACTGAAACCTTCGAAACCACCAGAGGGCTAAGACAAAGTGACGCACTGTCATGCAGCTGTCTTAATATTGTGCTTGAAAATGTAATACGGAGCACCCATGCCAGTACATCAGGCACCATTTTCAATAAATCGACACAATTACTTGGGTTTGCTGACGACATTGACGTGATAGGAAGAACAAAGCGAGCAGTAACCGGTGCTTTCACTACTATGGAGTCAGCAGCAAGCGGAATGGGGCTGAAAATAAACGAGGACAAGACGAAGTATATGCTTTCATCAACAAAATTCCAATCCCACCACCGACTTGGTCAGAACGTAACCATTGATAGGTATAACTTCGAGGTAGTCAGTGAATTTGTCTACCTGGGCACTGCTGTAAACACAGGCAACAACATCAGCGTTGAAATCAAACGCAGACTAACTCTTGCTAATCGCTGTTTCTTTGGGCTGAGTAAGCAATTGAGGAGTAAAGCCCAATCGAGAAGAACCAAGGTGACACTGTATAAAACACTCATCATACCGGTCCTGGGCCCCTATTCTGGTTCTATGAAAAGAGCTGTGAAAACACTTTTCACTGAAAAATACTGTTTTGCGATTCTTGTTCTATTCAGCAATGAAAACTTCTGTCAAAAAGTTTTCATATGAAACATTTTTTATCATTGATATTTTTTTGGTGAAAAGGCAGCTGAAAAGTAAAAGAAATGGATTTTAATAAAATAAATAGAGGAAAAAGACCAACTGATGAGCAAAAACGTTATCTAATCGATTATTTGGAGAACAATATCGATTTAGCTCACAATAGGTAGGTAAGTACCCACATATGTATGTATGTATGTATGTACATATATACATTTCTTAATATTATTTTTTAGGGAAAAGCTAAAATAATTATGCATTGATGTAATAATATATTAATAGGTTGGAATGTGCAGACGGTGGAAGAACCAGAGAAACCATGTGAAGGTCCTTGGCAGACCAGTTGAATGCCTTGGGAGGCGCCAAGAAAGATGTTGGCGCGCGTTGCTACGCCATTCCGGAATTTTTGCTGATGTTTGAAACCACTTAAAAATTTATGAAAAAAACCAAAAACAATTATAAAAAAAAAATTTACCAAAATTGTTAAAAGCCTGCATTTTTTTTCCTTCCACCCTAAACAGCTAAAAAATTTATGAAAAAAATCAAAAATCAAAAAAAAAAAGCAAATCATCCAAAAAATGTTAAAAGTCTGCATTTTATTTTTGTCTTCCAACCGATCGCGACTAGGTTTCTTTAATAGTGGTGAAAGTTTATCGATTAACTCCCGACAATGGAATTTGGGAAAACGATAAAGTTTGATGAAACCTTCTTCGGAAAGAGTTTCAAAAGGATTTGTGTTGTCCCTCATACTTCTTCGTAGAGTTCTCATTTTAAATCTAAAAGAAGGACAACATTTTGTTTAACCCTTTTATATATACAATACATACAAAAGTAGAGAAAAAAAACCTTCCAGAGTTTCTGCGCTCTTCATCCAAAACTAAATACATAAAAATCGAACTCATTTTTTTAATGTACCGAAATATTTGAATTAATTATTATTGATTTGATAGCTGTCAGATGAAAACTTTTTCATTCAGCAATAAATTCAGCATACTTTTTCATAAACGTAACGAGAATCAGCTTTCTGAGTAAAATGAAATGATAAAATGAAAACGTACAATGAAAAGTATCGTGAAAAAAAGTTTATCATTTCATTTTTTCACAGAACCGGAATAAGGGCCCTGCTATATGGTGCGGAAGCATGGACCCTCTCCCAATCGGATGAAAATTCACTTGGAGTCTTCGAGAGAAAAGTTCTGCGTACGATCTATGGTCCTGTCTGCGTAAATCGCGAAAACAACGTTTGGAGAAGAAGATATAACAACGAACTGTACGAGCTGTACAGCGACATAAGCCTAGCCAGAAAAATTCGTAAAGTCTTCAACGCCAAGCCCGAGGAAGTCAGAAGCCAAGGTAGACCTCATCTTCGATGGAGCGACCAGGTAGAGGGAGACATCCGTCAACTTGGAGTACGACATTGGAGACAGCAGGCTAGAGATCGAGCCGGCTGGAGGGGCATTCTCAACAAGGCCTTGGAGTACCACGCTCCAGTGGCGCCAACATAAGTAAGTAAGTTAGTAAGTCGAGTCAGTGCGAAAACTTATAATCGCGATTTTTGTTGATATCCAAAGTATAAAAGTAAAAGACCGATGTGGTTTAAATTTTTTTTGTTAAATGATCAACTACATCAAGAACCTCCTATAAAGTAGATGATAATTCATCATTAAGCCAACTACAGTGGTGCACCCCTACAGGAGATGGTAAGAAAATTCATAATTAACTATGTAATTAACAAAATAATTTGAACCTATATATCCATCTTAATAACTTTGGAATATTCGTACATGATAAAATTGCTTACTGAACATAATTTCATATTTCCTGATTAATTTTTTTATTTTATTGAATATATCGTGATTTTCTTACAACTTTCGTTCGAGATGAATCTAAGAAAAATATTGCTCCAACTTCTAATTGGTTAAACATTTATCGCTTTATTTTTTTGAAGTGAAACTTCTTTAGAATCGTTGTGATTTCAAACCGGATGCAACGAAAAAACGATAGGTAAGAGACACAAATACAAAAATGTGTAGGATGAAGCCAGGAAAGAATGAGACAGAAATATACATACTATTTTTCTGACGGAAGTAACGCTCAGTATTCCAATATGGCGGCACCGATGACTCGCATTAGCTCACCGTGTGCACGAACGAGTGACAATATAAATACTATAATCTTACTCATTCATGCACGTGCTCCATGGCATTTGTTTGTTTTAATCAATGAAGGGATGGGCAAGTAAAAAATATATCGATATTTATCGTATCGATATTCTTTAACAGTATCGATAATTATCGGGTGAAAAAAATAAATATATCGATATATCGTCAGTTTTCTCATGATTATTCATACATATTACGAAAGCATTCAAAATTCGTAAAAAAGAATAGACGTGAAGAAAACAGTATGTTTTTTTTTAAATGTTGTTTTGGCTAAAAATACAAATAACGGACATCTCTGTTTATAAACGACTGAATTTAATAAATTAAAATGCGGAACATAAACACAAGAGTTTGAACTTCTTTGCTCGAAAACTGTGTTATGTTTCATCGTATGCATTTAATTTTAAGTTGCATGAATAAATTAAATTGGGGAAAAGTGCACTGCGACCAAAGATCTATTGTGCCCCCTTTTAGAGCTGGATGAGGATACTCGTCCTACAGCACTTCCTCCAAATTGGTTTCTTTTAGGGAGGTTAGTATTTGAGGTATTTTTAAAGAAGGTAATCTGCCCTTATTTATCTGGTAACTCGTAACTACCCAGGTTTTTGAAGTGAAACTTCTTTAGAATCGTTGTGATTTCAAACCGGATGCAACGGAAAAAACGACAGGTAAGAGACACAAATACAAAAATGTGTAGGATGAAGCCAGGAAAGAATGAGACAAAAATATACAAACTATTTTATATTATCGGTCTCTCCTCTTTGTCCCATACTTCGTAGCGTCCCCACTCCCGTCTTCTAAGCATAGTCGCCTGTAATTTGTGAGCCAGAGCGAGAGAGCAGATGTCGGAGTGTATGTATATTGCACACTGTTTCATACGTGCTTGTATTTGAGCATTTAACGTGTGTTAGTGTATGTGAAAACTACGTGAGGTAATTTGAACTGTACACTGTATGCGGCTGCGTATTACAGCTTTTTAGTAAGATGTCAGCGTGGTGTGTTATTATTGAAGTGAAACTTCTTTAATATCGGGGTAATTTGAAACTCGACGAAACGGAAATGCAACATGACACTTTTAAGCAAATATGTAAATCAATTCAAAAAAAAAAATATATCGCAACAAGTCTGAGAGAGAACGAATGAAAAAAAAATTATGACACAGTATTTTATATTCTAGCTCTCATTTTCTCCTATCATACGTTTTGTCTACTATGCATTATGTTAAACAAAAGCGAGTGAGCAGGCGCGTTGGTACGATTAAGTTAGTATGTTAGTTAATATATTTACGTGATTTGAATGCTGTCTAACAGGAAAAGCTTTACAAAAGGTTTCAATAAACTTAATTCAAGAAGAATGTAAAATTCAAACAAATACATAACAAAAGTATTTATAGAAAATTGGCATTCAAAAAATTATTTAAATTTTAAAAAAGTATCCTGAATTTTTGAAAATAGTCAGTTTTCGAATATTTTTTTGACTTGTTTTAAATAGTGGCGTCCTGGAGTTCATACTTTAAAAGGGAGTCAAAAGGACGCAAAGTATGTCGGTACGTCTGTATCTGTATGCTTGAATATGTGTTGAAACTTTTGTATTTGTATAGATACGTGTTGAAAGCATTTAGTCATACATAACATAAGGTTTGAAAGTAATCCGAAAACTGGTGCTGGGTGCCTGAGTTTTTCATCTCATTCTCTCGTAAATTAGGTATACCAACTTCTTTGAAGTTTCACTTCAACCGAGTGTGAATTACGCACACAAATTTTTTTTTTTTTATTTTTAATATAAAGATTTTTCATTACTATAATCGAATGCATTTTCTTGATGAGTCCAAGAGACTTACTAGTAAAAAATTCTTGGAGGTTAATTTGGATTTTGTTTTTGATTTGATAGTTATTTGAGAAAGACAATACAATTTGACTTACAGTGAGGGCCGCCAGATTTTTTGATTAATAATTTTTTCATTTTTTTTTGTTAAATTTCTTTTTTTGATAAAATGTCTTATTTTCGTGTGTGGCGTATTGGATTTAGAAATTTATAAGACTATACCTGAATAACATGCATTCCATAACTTGTAGTTTTTTTCTTGATTTAAGTATAGAGTGGCTTCATTTAATTTTGTTTTTGATTAGTTTAAAGACATCTGGTGGTCACTAAAGGCTTAACCCTCTAAGAGGAATTTCAGTTACGATTAAGATCTTATAATAACGTATTGAATAAGTATTATATAAGAAAAAAAAGATATTTTTTTTTGTATGACAGCTTATAAGTTTATTTGATTTATAATAAAAATAATAGTTTATAACGTTTAAAAAAAAATTTCAGTTGATTCATTTATTCTGGAGGATGAAGTTATTTTCTTTGAATTGAAGTTTTTTTTTTATATTTTTAGATGGGGAAGTTGATTTCGTGATGAATTTTGTTTAGGTTATATTAAAGGATGAGAAGACTCAACTTGAAGCGCATGTGAAGGAGAAGCAGTAAACGTGAGAATTTTTCTCACGGGTTTCGATTTAGGGGGATCTGATAACGTTTAATTTGACAATTTGCAGATCCAACGGAAGTTTGACCTAGCGTTAAGGTTATGGTTTTGGGTGAGTATAGAAGGGACAACGACATCTCGTTCCCTCCGCTTACTCGTCGGGGAGAGTACGATAACTGAGGCGCCAAAATTTAATAACGGTTTTGTGTAGGGGCGTCAAATACAAGTATTTTTTACTATGGGAGGGGGGGCTCTACCTCGCCCCGTTTAGGAGGTAGGGGCGATTTTCGAAAAAAATGTCTTGAATGGAAAAAGAAATATTAAAAAACAACGGCAATACTTAAAATACATTACTATAACGGTTTTAAAAGCCAGAAGTCTGTTCTTTGATTCTACATTTAAATTAAATTACTCGTTACAATAGTTTTCAAAATATTCGCATTCAAACTCGAAATTTTGATAAAAAATAAAAAATATTTAATCGAACGCAAAAAACCAAAAGCTTTTATGTCTTCCAGTTCTTGTGGAAATTGAAAATTACTGAAACTACTTTTTTATGAAATTTTAGATTCTTGGCATTTATTGTGATTTCATTAGAGGATTAATGTTGATGAAAGGTTTATCGTTGAAAGTAAAGTACAGCAATTCAGCTAGCGTTACCCAGAATGCATGCCGAGGGGTTAGGATTGCATTGCATTCCACTTTCTAGTCAGTCAGTTTGTGAGTAAGGAGTCAGTTGAAAAAATCAAGTCAATTTACAACTCACATGATGTATTTAAAGGGTATGTCAGTCTCGTCAATGAAGTCATCGTCTAGGTTTTCACTTTGGATGGTCGAAGTCTTTAAGTTGCAGACCAACACTTTCTCTCCCATAGACAAGACCTGACTATACTTTTTTGTATGTCCAATGTCCGCGACGCGGGCCACCCAGGTACTGTTGATTAAAACTACTATTGATACAGGCGCCTGCCGCTGCCAGGCAGCTGGAACTACCCTTAGCGGAGCAACGAAGTTGCGTGAGCGGGTGTGCCCCCGAAAATTGAGTTGAAATGCCTAGATCCCGCGGAGCGGGCCACCCAGGTACTGTTGATTAAAAATACTATTGACATAGGCGCCTGCCAGACAGCCAGACCTACCCTAAGCGGAGCAACGAAGGTGCGTGAGCGGGTGTGCACCCGAAAAGAGAGTTAAAATCCCTACATCCAGCGAAGCGGGCCACCCTGGTGCTGTTGATTAAAAATACAACTGACACAGGCGCCTGCCAGCATACACCCGACCTCGCACATACCCCAAGTCCTATAGTGTGCCCAGGCAGGGGGGTTGCAGGGGGGCAGCATGCCCCCCCTTACATAGGTCATTGTTTATACACCGTAATATTATGCGTCGCGGATACTTTGACGCGGATATTTTGTCCGCGGACATTTTGTCGCGGATATTTTGACCCGGATATTTTGTCCGCGGATATTGAGGCGTGCAGCCCGAAAAGGGAGTAAAAATCCTTAGATCCCGCGAAGCGGTCCACCCAGGTACTGTTGATTAAAAATACAATTGACACAGGTGCCTGCCAGCAACGAAGTTGCGTGAGTTTATGTGACCCCGAAAAAAGGGGTGACACGCCTCAATATCCGCGGACATAATAACCGCATACACCCGACCTCGCACCTACCCCAAGTCCTATAGTGTGCCCAGGCAGGGGGGTTACATAGGTCATTGTTTATACACCGTAATATTATGCGTCGCGGATATTTTGTCCGCGGACATTTTGTCGCGGATATTTTGACCCGGATATTTTGTCCGCGGATATTGAGGCGTGCAGCCCGAAAAGGGAGTTAAAATCCCTAGATCCCGCGAAGCGTGCCATTCAGGTACTGTTGATTAATCCTTAAAGTTAGATCACCGTAAATACCAAAAATAAAAATCTCATAAAAAAGTAGTTCAAGTAATAAGTTCAAGTAATTCAATTTTCACAAGAACTAGAAGACATAAAAGCTTTTGGTTTTTTGCGTTCGATTAAATATTTATTGAAGCATCGATGACAGAAAAAATTTATTTTCCATTTCACAATTTTGAACAAAATTTGTTTAAAGATATTTTTTTACGTTTTTTTATCAAAATTTCGAGTTTGAATGCGAATATTTTGAAAACTATTGTAACGAGTAATTTAATTTAAATGTAGGATTAAAGAACAGACTTCTGGCTTTTAAAACCGTTATAGTAATGTATTTTAAGTCTTGCCGTTGTTTTTTAATATTTATTTTTCCATTCAAGACATTTTTTTCGAAAATCTTCCCTACCTCCTAAACGGGGCGAGGTAGACCCCCCCTCCTATAGTAAAAAATACTTGCATTTGACGCCCCTACATAAAACCGTTATTAAATCTTTGCGCCTCAGTTATCGTACTCGTGCCTACTCGTCTTTCGTTAGTTTTTTTTACGGAGCATTCGAAAGTCACTAGGAATTATTTTCTTGACTTTTCTTTTAGTTTATCGCTCCGGAGTCACTACCGTCTATGACTCCCATATTTTCTAACAACTAACCTAAACTACTATAGGAGGATCTTATACTCTGATAGGGTGTTCTCTAAAACTTAACCCTCAAATTCATCTCGTCATCCTCTAGCCAATCGGGCCTCAGCTTAAATAAAAAAATGTATAAGGTCTAGTACATCAAGGCCGTAGATCCGTCTTAAAATAAATGTAACACCTCTGTACTCCTGTTGCAAGAACAGGATAGACAGGCGTTGCGACGCGATATCCTCCAGTCGTTACCGACTAGAGATTTAACTGAATGAATTCGTCAACAGAGAAAGTTCTTCTCCCTGAAATGAGTATGCTGTACGAAGAGAGTATAATCCAAGGAAGCTCCTATTACCGTTTGTTTCTTAAGATAAAGAGGGTGAAAGGGGTGTCCAATATAATTGTTCGTTGCAGATAGTGCCTGACTCCGTCTGGTACGTACGAACCAGGTATTTCTCATCTAACCATTTGTGTTACAGATGGTGCTCACTATGAGGCTCATTGGAGTTTGCTTCAGGAGCCCCGTCTCTACACAAATAATATTGATGGTACAGGTTTCTTTCTCTTTTTTATTACAAATGGCGGTCATATTCACGTGTCTCACGTGCCTCGTCTGCGAACGCAATTAAATCTTTCGGCTTCTATCTTTTTATATTTCTCTTTTATTTACGTTACAAATGGTCCCGACGTGGCGCCCGATTCTAGAGGTCCTGAGGTTGAATTTTGAGATATTTTTTTTTTGGTTGAGATTTTTAAGAGGGTAGGTATGACAATTTGTTTTGTTTTGATAGAATTTTCAGACTTTTTTTGCAATTTTTTTTTAAGTAAAGTTTTGCTAGAGACATAACACTGTGGAATTTGTCAATAGTGTTGTCCGGGGGATTGATTGATTTTTCTTGATCCTCGACTGTTGCTACACGTTGATCGATTCTCCCGTCGTTTCACTTTATTTATAGTAAGGTTCTTTTCTCCGAACTAGGGACACTCTTAAGACCTGGTTGTCCGTTGCTAAAGACCGAACTCGAAGCTAGTGAAAGGAATTTTAGGAGGTTGATGATTAGTCTTTTGACCGGTGGTGGGTGAAGTTGTTCCCTACGCACGTCGGTAGCAGAAGATATGAGTCACCAAGTAAAATTTTAATTCCAGAATTAGAATTCAATTTTCTTGTAACATCTAAGCCCAGTAGTTTAAATTTTCTTTTGCCATAGTTTAGGATGAAGAGCCTTTTTATGATAGTGCTGACCGGTGGTTGAGTAGTCCCTAACGCATTTCTGCTGTAGTCTGTAGTACTTTAAAAAACTTCCAAACCCTACCTATAAGTTAATTTTGATAGTTGTTGGAAGTTCAAAGACTACACACACTTAAAATTTTAAAGTTTTTTTTTGGAAAATACGATTATGGTCATTGAAGTGAGTATTGGAAAAGATCCGTTTCAAATAGGGAAAGTGGAAACCGTCTTTCTCTATCCGAATAGTTTATGAAAAGCATACATATATATTTCTTTTGAGTTTGAGTATCATTATAACTTTTTTTTTTATTACAGTATATTATTAGCATATTATTTTTTTTTTGGTTTTTATAGATTACTAGCCTTACCCGGCGTACCGTGGTACGCCCTTTCTCGATTTTTCATCTTATTATTTAATTTACTCCTCATGTGTTTATACAAAAATTGATAAATTCCTATTTTCTACAATTCCAAGCGATGATAAAATGCCAGCGCCATCTATCGGCAGGGGGTGAGATCGCTCTATAAACCTTCCTTACGACTTGCAGAATAAATTTCTCTTAGCATTCAATGGGGTTGTGTGCATAGTTTTTGAGACTATTGCGTAAGCACACACACATTTAAAATTTTATATATATAGATGAACTAGCTGACCCGGCCGCACTTTGCTGCAGCTTTATTGTATTGCTTTTAATTATTGGATATAAAATTGGTATGATTAAGGAAGTGATTGGTAAGGAATGATAAAAATTTCAAGATATGTAAGTTTTAATGAATAAAAAATGTTAAATTTATTTTTAATTTTATTGTGATTCAACAAATATTAATTTAGAACTAAATGATGAACAATGTTTCTTGTTAATCTATCCTTCGCTAACACAAATAAATTTGACGGTTTTCCAACACGTGAGCATGCAACATAAAGCTGTCCGTGGGAGAAACACGGATTCTCCAAGTCCAAGCCACAAATCGTCATTGTCTGCCCTTGCAATTTTTGTATCGTCATCGCGAAAGCCAAACGAATCGGGAATTGTAGCCTTTTGAAAGGTATTGTAGATTGAGACGGTATCATGGCTATTCTAGGTAACAGGACAACTTCTCCTTTGAACTTTCCAGTCAATATATTTGCTTCAAGTATGTTTCCGGTAATTCTTTTGATGACTAATCGTGTACCGTTGCATAATTTTGGTGGATTTAAGTTGCACAAAAGAATGAATGGTTAACCAATTTTAAGACAGAACTTGTGTGGCGGCATTCCTGGCATATCCAGAGAATCTAAAAATTCGATTGGAAAATTGACGATCTCATTTTCATCAACAATAAATTGACTTAAAAGTCATCAAATCACCCGGCAGTAAATTTTGTATTTGACAGTTAATAACGTCAACATCGACATTTCTTGCTGCTAAAATCGCACGATTACTGAGTCAATTATGATCTAAGTAATTATTGATAATATCTGGGAATACACCGTCAATAAGTTCGGTTTTTGAATTAGCAACAGAGCAGAAACTATCTGGTAATTTGATAAATTGCGTATTTTGATGCAATTCAATTTTACCGTTTCCAATATCAAGTAGTTGATTTGAAAAAAAAAACAACACCACCAAAAAGTCGGTTATTGCTGTTTAAATCTTGCATGGTTCTGTGATATGCCTCGAGAGAATGTTTGCGACTCATAGTGGACTCATCCCAAACAACAATTGAACATTTTTGTAATACTGCAGCAATTGAGTTCTTTTTTTGATATAACACATAGCGTTTGGATTGTTGTGAATATCTAATGGCAGCTTTAGTGCAGAATGCGCTGTTCGCCCACCATCTAACAAAGTGGCAGCAATGCCGGAGGATGCAATAGCTAATGCAATTTTTTTGTGACCGTATCTTTGCAAGTATTAATGACATTAAAAATTTCTTACCGGTCCCACCAGGTGCGCCTAAGAAAAGAAAACCACCTTGTTTTGCATCTACGGCGGACATAATTCCATCGTAAATAATTCTTTGTTCACCTGTCAATAATGGCAATAATCGAAGATAAGCCAACTTCGTCATATTGTTGTTCTCGTTGAATATCCGTGTTCACTAAGTCATTGGCTGGGCGATCAGGCGATGGCAGACCATAGTGGTTGAGCGAAAAGTTCGAAATCAAAATACACAAATCTTCGAGTATTACCAATACTTCACTGTACATCTCCGGTGTGAAATCTTTGTTCGGACATGCTGCCGCTATTCTTGCACGGTTTAAAATATCTTCAGTCATATAGTTGTTATATTTTTGCCACAATGACTATTTTAGTTGAAGCAACCAAAGTGTGTAGTTTTTTGAAACACCCTTTAAAAATATAAATAACGGTACTTACTGAAACATCTTGGATTTACTGGAAATAATATAATCAACCTCGTTGGTGATGAGTGTCATAGCATATATGTATGCATATATGTAATTTTTTTATGTTTTTGGCTTTGCCACGTTCAAGCAAAATCACTGACTTCCAATTGTTTGAGTCATTTGCGAACTCGCTTCGGTTTTTTTTTTAAATAGATTTATAGCGAGTTTCATTCAAATTTGGAAGAATTGTTCTCAAAATAGAGAATTGCCCTTTTGAATGAAACTTGTTTTGGGTATCCATGTCAATTTGAATTTGACTTTTTGTCATTTGATTTTTGTCTTTTTAGTCATTGGAAAAAGTAATCATTAGATAATTGATAATTAATTGGATAATTTATTAAAGTAGGGGGAGGTGATGCACCTTGATACGATTTTCATTTAAACTCAAAAAATTGCACCATATTCAATGTAATAACAAATTTACATATTTTATGGGAACATTATCTTTTTATCTAATTTTTTTTTAACGGATTTAATCTAACATCCACTCAAAACGAATTAAGGACCTTTTTACTGAGTCATGAATTCTGTATCAAACTACCCCATTCACGGGGCACATTGGTACATGACAGAGGCTCCTTTAATCATAACCAAATAATCAGTATTTACTTAAAACCTGTTAATAAAACAAGTTTTAATTATTTTTTAACATAATATATTAATACAACCTGTGTTAAAGTATTTGTTAATTCATGGCAACATTGGTTAAACCTAGTTTTAACAAGAAATAAATAAAACTTAATAACAAAATAAAGCCTTTCTTCGGCTACTAATATCAATCTCATACAAAAAGCACAAGTTTTGTAAGGCTTTGTCAAAGCCGAACATATGGTTTGGCCACAAGATGAAGAAAGACAAGTCGGGTCCTTAAAAAGCTTCTATATTAGTTTGTTTGCAAGGACTAAGCTTAGAGACTGCTTGGAAGGGCAGAACAACGTCTATCGGTACTGCTAGTTCCATATAAAGTTGCTCGGAATCGAATGATTCTTCGGAGTCGAGGGATTCTCGTAGCTTAATTTCTCTGGAAGGGCGTGAAGAATCTAATTACATTGGCATAGTCATATGAGCATTTCTGTTTAATTTTATTATGAGATTTGCAACTATGTCCAGCAAATTTGAGCACTTTTAAGATCTTTTGCGCGTTTTCTTTGTTCTTTTTTATGTTTTCTTAATGTTTAGACTTCTATTCTTGTCTTTTCTGGAGTATATGTGTATAATCTTGACCTACCTTTCTCTTTTGTGGGGCACATTGATACGTATCAAATCACCCCGAAGTCGTGTGTATCTATGTGCCCCAACTTACCTCACAGAAAAAAAAAATATTAAATGCAATTAAAACAACGCTTCACAACGATTTTTTAAGTAAATATAACATTATTAACAACATTATATTGACCATATAAATTAATTTAAAATCATAAGCACAAATACGGCAAGAAAACTCACTCGAAAAAAAAAACAAAAATTACTTTAGGACTCGGGAAACAGATTTTTCCTTTTTGTGCGCAAAGCGTTTACTGAACCCGGATGTCAGCAAGATATGCGTTTGCGTTCATTGGCATGCTGCGTAGTATGCGTAGTTGGGTGGCCTGTTCCGTTCAATTTTCGAATAATGTAGACTGTATCTATGTGCCTCATGTATCAATGTTCCCCGTCTCCCCCTACATATTAAGATCTTCGTTTATTATTTGTTTATTTTTGTTATATTTATCACAGACTGAAACAATTTCACAACAAACAACAAAAAATAACAAATTATTTCTCATCTGACGTTTGACAGAAAAGTATTTAGATCGATTCTCCCAACCCATCAGAGATGCATTCTTTCGTGTTGAGAATCGATCTAGAATTGCACTTTTTGAATGAATGAAACTCTCAAAAGTGAAAAAGGTCAAAACTTTTGACAGAAAGAGCAATTTTTTTCGTGAATGAAACTCGCTATTAGAAAGAGAGAGCAGAAGCATTTCATGTATGCAGTATGCACTGCTTGCAGATGATCATGTTTAGAGTTAGACATTTTACTTTTTGGTCTAAGTTAGAGAAATCATGCTTATAGAATTAAAGTAAAATTGAGAGAATAAAGATATAAAAAGGTAAACTTTGAAATGAATAAAAGTGATTATTAACTTTTATTCATTTTAATTTTTACCTTTTTCAAATAAATCGCCTTGTTGCATTTATTTGCAAACGCGATATTTTTTTTTTTTAATCCGTTTTGGGATCATATTTCGCTATGCGGGGTGCGCTCTCTCTCTCTCTCCCTCTCTGTGCAAATTAGTCCGTGTGAATTCTAATATCCATACTTAATGGAATGGACAAACGTCGTTTTACGGATCCGTATTTGAAGTTCGTTTGCGAATCCAAATGGGTTCAATCGTATTACTGCTGGAACACAATAGAAAAACGCAGCCAGAGACATATCGCATGCCAAATGAAAACGGACGTACATACATAATTAGAAGTGCCCAATCTCGTAAAATGAAGCGAAGTTCCGCTGAAGGGCAGTGTCGCTATGTGCGGTCTTAGCTTTAGTTTCCCTTGCTATATAGTCTTTTAATTTATTATTTATTATTATTAATAATACAAATTTCTATTGTTAAAAAAAAACAATCGATATTATGGAAAACTCAAAAAAATCGAAGTTTTATTAACACTACACTCAATAACATATAATGTAGTACAAAAAAATTTTAGTAACATATGTAGTAAAAAAAATGAAGTGGTAACCCTGAAGAACGCACATAGCTTTTGTTTTGACGTTTCCTTTTTTTGTGTGTAATGCAAATTTATTAAAAGTTGAGTTATAAATTAAATAATAAAAATTAAGGAATTAAAAGTATCCTATCTTAGGAACGTCAGCGAAAGAAAAATTATAAAAAAAAAAATGTGAAAATCGGTTAGATAGTTTCGGTGTTCATCGTGTGCAACAACGTGACACTTGCTTTATATATAATAGATAGATAACTTTGGCTGGTGCCGAGTTTAGTTTTTTTTTTTTTGATAATTTTTTTTGGGAAACATTATAGAAGCATGTTTTTTGGGCTAACGCCACTTAAGATAGATTCAGGTTAAACACATTGGGCTGTATTCTAGACGTATCTTAAGGTGCCATGACATAAGGCAATGTGACATAAGGCCATAATTCAAAATATGGCCATATGACGTTTTTGTAAAGCGTCACAAAGCCATATTCGAGCATATGGCGTTACGACGCTTTCGAAAGCGTCATAAGACTATTATGACAGTATGTCACTCTCGTTTCCTCTTTGAAACTTTTTTTTGATCAAGCTCACTTTTATTATCATAATGGAATGGTTTGATAAAAAAAAAGTTACAAGAATCTGGAACATGAACTTAAAGTTATATTTTTTTATCAAGCTCATGATCATGATAATAAAAGTAACAAGAATTTGCAATTACAAAAGCAACAACACTTGATAAAAATAAAATATTAGCTTAAAATTCACGGGCGAATTTTAAGCTAGTATTTTATTTTTGTCATTAGATATGATCATAAAAGGTACAAAAATCTGCAATTACAAAGGCAACGACACTGATAAAAAATAATATCTTAAAATTCGCGGCGAATTTTAAGCTATTATTTTTTTTATCAATCTCATGTCATTATGATAATAAAGTTACAATGGTTTGATAAAAAAAAAGTTACAAGAATCTGGAACATGAACTTAAAGTTATATTTTTTATCAAGCTCATGATCATGATAATAAAAGTAACAGAATTCAATTACAAAAGCAACAACACTTGATAAAAATAAATAATAGCTTAAAATTCGCCGCGAATTTTAAGCTATATTTTATTTTTATCAAGCTCATGTCACCATGATAATAAATTTTCAAGAATTTGCAATTACAAAAGCAACAACACTTGATTAACAAAAATAATAGCTTAAAATTCGCCGTGAATCTTAAGCTATTATTTTTTTTATCAAGCTCATGTCATAAGGTATGATAATAAAAGGTACAAAAATCTGCAATAACAAAAGCAACGACACTGATAAGAAAATAATAGCTTAAAATTCGCAGCGAATTATGTGTATGTGTATGTGTATGTGTATGTGTATGTGTATGTGTATGTGTATGTGTATGTGTATGTGTATGTGTATGTGTATGTGTATGTGTATGTGTATGTGTATGTGTATGTGTATGTGTATGTGTATGTGTATGTGTATGTGTATGTGTATGTGTATGTGTATGTGTATGTGTATGTGTATGTGTATGTGTATGTGTATGTGTATGTGTATGTGTATGTGTATGTGTATGTGTATGTGTATGTGTATGTGTATGTGTATGTGTATGTTGATGTGTATGTGTATGTGTATGTGTATGTGTATGTGTATGTGTATGTGTATGTGTATGTGTATGTGTATGTGTATGTGTATGTGTATGTGTATGTGTATGTGTATGGTGTATGTGTATGTGTATGTGTATGTGTATGTGTATGTGTATGTGTATGTGTATGTGTATGTGTATGTGTATGTGTATGTGTATGTGTATGTGTATGTGTATGTGTATGTGTATGTGTATGTGTATGTGTATGTGTATGTGTATGTGTATGTGTATGTGTATGTGTATGTGTATGTGTATGTGTATGTGTATGTGTATGGTTGTATGTGTATGTGTATGTGTATGTGTATGTGTATGTGTATGTGTATGTGTATGTGTAGTGTTGTATGTGTATGTGTATGTGTGTATGTGTATGTGTATGTGTATGTGTATGTGTATGTGTATGTGTATGTGTATGTGTATGTGTATGTGTATGTGTATGTGTATGTGTATGTGTATGTGTATGTGTATGTGTATGTGTATGTGTATGTGTATGTGTATGTGTATGTGTATGTGTATGTGTATGTGTATGTGTATGTGTATGTGTATGTGTATGTGTATGTGTATGTGTATGTGTATGTGTATGTGTAGGTGTATGTGTATGTGTATGTGTATGTGTATGTGTAGGTATGTGTATGTGTATGTGTATGTGTATGTGTATGTGTATGTGTATGTGTATGTGTATGTGTATGTGTATGTGTATGTGTATGTGTATGTGTATGTGTATGTGTATGTGTATGTGTATGTGTATGTGTATGTGTATGTGTATGTGTATGTGTCTGTGTATGTGTATGTGTATGTGTATGTGTATGTGTATGTGTATGTGTCTGTGTATGTGTATGTGTATGTGTATGTGTATGTGTATGTGTATGTGTATGTGTATGTGTATGTGTATGTGTATGTGTATGTGTTGGTATGTGTAGGGTTGTTTGTGTATGTGTATGTGTATGTGTATGTGTATGTGTAGGTGGATGTGTATGTGTATGTGTATGTGTAGTGTATGTGTATGTGTATGTGTAAGTGTATGTGTAGTGTAGTATGTGTATGTGTATGGTTGGTATGTGTATGTGTATGTGTATTGTAGGTGTGTGTATGTGTATGTGATGGGTATGTGTAGGTGTATGTGTATGTGACTGGGTATGTGGTATGTGTATGTGTATGTGTATGTGTATGTGTATGTGTATGGTAGGTGATGTGTAGATGTGTATGTGTATGGGTTGT